>CALYDF020002183.1:0-40769 GCA_944474145.2 Dicrocoelium dendriticum | reverse complement strand
CTTTATAACAGCTTCAGGACACTAAAATATATTGAAAGATGCAAGTTAATTTATATTTAATCTCCTTATTTCACATTGCTCTACTCTACGGTGAACATCGCGCCAAATATCGAAGTAGACAATTGCCCCACCTAATTTCTACAGTCGAATGGTGGATAAAGATTTTGGGAATGCGTACGTTTACTTCATCAAAGTGAATTTTCTTCTCAAATAACCGCGAGCTCTCTTTTTACGCTCCTCGAAGTGCCCCATTTCCAAGCAATGTCTTCTCGACTAAGTCATTTTGGAATTACAATTATGTGACGCAGTTATTTCTTTTTCTATCAACCATTCACAGGATTCACTCACTTTTGCATTGCCTGGCGACGTTTGGGGCTTTGTAAATTCCAGAATACTACTTGCTCCATATCCCGAAGAGTACGCAAACAGTTTAAGTGGAAACCATCAGTAGTGAATGATTACGTTTTTTTATCAATCTCTGAAGGGCCATAACTATTACACCTTCACACAAAAGAAAACTATCTCCTCATTCTACTTATCTCGTAACTGCTATACATGGTATACAAGCATTCAACTGGCTTTGCTTCATCAACTTAACCACCCACACTTTAACTGAACTTCAAGCGCTACATCGCATGCGCATTTTATTCACTCTGTTCTGAACATGATCGACTGGATTGTGGTATCTCCTGGGCACCGACCTACCCATTCGTAAATTTCATCCGAGCGAAGGATAAATCTATACACCCATACCTTATATCGTCATAGTTGCGTTTTTTATGTTCCAACCTCTGCATACCTGCTATTGACAGGAATAGGCAAACATGCTTAACCACTACGAACTCGATGGCGCTTGGCGAAACTGAGTGTTAATGTCACAAATCGCTATAATGAATGCGATTCGGTAGAAGAATTATCTCGATATACCAGCCTCTGAAGCACGTGTATTTATGCTCCATGGCATCAACTCAAATGGAAAATATATCAACAACTTAGCGTGACCATTTATTTTGCACTACCTTAGTGTGTGCATTAATGGAGTCTTACCTTTCGTCACAGCCTACGGCGCCAGCCTAGCTGGGCGTTAAGCAATGTGGGCTTTCATTGACTGTAGCAGTTTGTGTCCAAATAACAGTACTGAACGTCAGCTTATTCGATGTACTTTTTGTGAACTCAGAACTGAAAAGTTCACCCAACCCACCGAATTAATAGACCTCAACTTTGACTAATCTATTTCGTTCTGAACGATAAGGATTCGTGGTGGGCGTTGGAAAGTTCTACATCTTCGAAACTGCAACTCTCCGCGTAACGTCCACAAACTTCAGAATCACACGTCTAATAATGAGACGCGTCGCGGCAGTCAGCAATCTGAGTCGAAGCAACGCAATGTTTGACCAGCACTAGTGGCAACGTTGGGACGATTAATCGTGCAATCGAGGTCTACTATCCGTAACAAATCCAGCGCACGCTTCATTGTTCTTGTCTAATATATGTAAGTGCGTCCTTATACAAATAGTTCGTTTATACTAAAAGCAGGCTGAGTTCAATAAAACAGACCTTCGCAAATGAAGACAATCAGCGAGAAATTTGTCTATGATTATACCACTGAATATATTCCTAGCCGAGTAAAAATCACTCAGCCCAGATTGGTGGAGTACCACTTCAACCCCAGTTCAATCTGCGTGTATCCGATTTGTCCTGTCAAGAGCGCGCATGTAAGATACCGAGATTGGGTAGGAGAGCAAAGATGTAGTTATTAAACCGTTTTCTCTGACTCCAAACGCATTCCAACTGCAAGCACTCCTAAACATGCTTAGAACATCTATTTTCTCACCAAGTTTACTTTGCAGGCACTGTAGATTGCGCGCTACCATCCAGTCAACAAAAAGATGCTGCCAAATCATTCCTTGGTTAAGCATGTCTGCTGTTCAATTAATTTAGTGCACTAGAGTTGCGATGTTCAAAATTTTAATCTCACTTTGCTGATGGACTTGAATCTCACTGCCAGGACGTCTAGCGATTCTTGCGATTTCATTCAATACAGATATCAGTATGTCCCATCCTCTTCTAAAAAGGAACGGCGGATGAAGAGATCTCAAGTGCTGCAGTGAGCCTGAGTGATGTTCCAATGAGTAGACTCTCCATAAAACAGACATTTCAGACAGAGCCCCATGGTATTTCTCCAGCTGCTGTCAAGTATGGAGTCAAAAGCATTCTGCTGCTGATGTTAAAAGCCCTTTCATTCTAAATAAACGGTGGATATTTCCATCCACAGTAGAAGCACTCGATAATAGTACCGTAACACAAAGATTGCTCCTGATCTGCGATGACAAAATATCGCTCTATTAACCATATTGCTGCAACATGAAAGGCACTGAAGCTAATTGTCAACAGTGGTCTTGTTTAATTCTTAACAAGATTAGACCTAATAAACAAGACATAACACGGTTTTCTCACGAAGTGCTCCTGCGTAAAATGTCAAGTACAATTTGTCGACCATATAACATCGGTTGCTGACAATGTTATGGCAGTTAATATCATTTTACTGGACATGCACACGGTCTTCGATAATGTTTCACATAAACCTTTGCTGTCCGTCCTGCAATCTTACGGATCCAGCAAAATATTGCTGATCTCGTTTAAATACTACCTAGAAGATCGGACACAGTGTGTTAAAACAGGCCAGCAACTCTCCTCTCAAGATTCTTTAAAAGCGGGGTGGTCCAAGTCATTTTACTTGGACCACCACTCTTCCTAATGTATATAAATAACATATGTGAATCCATCAAACATGGAGGACCAAACCTCTTTGTGGAAGATTGTAAAATTTAATACTCATTTTAACCCGATAGCGTTGAGTCCTTAATAACCTACATGGGGACTTAAGTGCGTTAGACTCTTGGAGTAAAAAGCGTTGTAGGAAATTCTCGGCTGAAAGTCGCGTACTTGGGTATGGATGCTGCATACCTGATGGATCCATCACCGTAGCATGTACAAACACCCCATCAGGGAACTTGTACTAACGTAGTTCACGTCGCTGAACCTTTACAAACATGTCACGTATCAGATAGCAAACGTAAGGCAATCGAAAGCCTATATCAATATATCCTTTGTTCTACCAGAAGTGAGACTGGAAATGTTTAAGATTATTATGAGACCAACGCTGGATTACTGCACAGTTATCCAGAGCCACCTGCGTAGAATGTATTGAATAGCTTTAGGAAACGTTCAGCTTTCTTGCACGGTACTCCTTATTAGCCGGTCCATCACACTGAAAAATGAAGACAAATGATGCCGCCTAATATGGCTGCGAAGTCAGGGAATTAATCTAGTTTTCTTTTACAAAATTATATATTGGCGGGTATGCACGATAACAATAAATTGTAAATTGCACAATTCCGCAACCTATCAACAAGAAATAGGGACTACTCACTAACCATAATTAGGGGAATTAAAGCTCCGCTGCAACTTTTTCCTGGTAAGGTATACTCACATATGGAACAAGCTACCTTTGAAAATACGGGTAAGTGAGAACCTAACCAAATTTAAAATGAACGTGGGAGCTTTCTCACTATGCAGAACATAATAAAATTAGTTGGTCTGCAAGTATATACAGATGTGTTCCTTTCCTCAGGCTCAAACTATATAGCATCCATAATGCAAGTGCACCACACTACATCATAACTTTTTTTATGCTCGAAAACGCCACGCTTAATGTCCAAATTGTGGGTAGAGAAACAAGAAATGTCTAGCTTGCTTTATCAATCCTTCGCACCTTGTAAATATTCTACTGTCCTATGGCGTCCAGATAATTTGCAGCACTATTGCATATTAAAAGGAGAAGTCAATAACGCTTCCTGTTTTTATAAAATTCTACAATATTTTATCACATCAAAGCATATGGCAACCACAATGTCGAGATACGTGCTGTTTGGCTACTTCTTTCGCTGATATTTTTACCAAAATCTAACTATTTCATCTTATTTTCATTTTATTCTGTTGGTCACAAGTGGGCCCATCACTAGAGGTGATGGCTTGGAGCTTCTAAGCAACATGTATACTCACGCCAAATGACCCATTGGTGAGTATAAAAAGAATGCGGAAATTAAAAACAACGGTCCATTCAGAACTGCTTAACTCACAATTAATACAAGATGACGCCAACCGGTGATTTTGGCCATCATGTACGCAAAAACTATGGATGAAGGAAAAGCTCACTGGTTCGAGTAACTAGCTCACCAGAAAATATAATTGCCCAAATGATGAAAATAATCGGTAGTTGTCAGCATGCTTTTAGACCACACCAATACATGACCACCTGGGGCGTGGAGGTGCGATTGAAAATTCTCCAGGGACTACCTCGCATAGAAACAGGTCCCCGGAGAAGGTTCCACGAATAACCGTATTACTTCACTCGTTTTTTCTGACGCTAGTTGCCTATGCACTGAATCTGGTGTTCTTCTAGTCCTTAGTTATTTCACCTTGACCGCCCTACTGTCATAGAGGCATCACAAGTTAATTTATTCCTTAGACCATCCTTCGCTCTTATTTGTGATGTATTTTCTCCAGATCTCTACACCAAGAATCGGATAAGTATTGACACTTTCCTAATCACCCCATCTTTGGCATCTTCTATAAGGCTACGAGCCACTGAACAAGTCGCGACTGCAGAGAATAGCTACATATTTCTTGGTCTACTTATCTGTTTGATTCTTTATTTTAAACATTACTTTTTCCGTGCATAGTCACGTACACCCAAGATATCCATCAAGTAGTGAAGGCAGAAAGGAATGCAACTGATCTCTCCCGCCATCTCAACCATCCGCCAGCTCAAAACACAACTTAATTAGTTTAAATCCATAATTAGGCCAAGGATTGTCTTGACTCTACATTATGCCTTAAAGTCCTACTATGTGTGTATTGCCTATAGTGTTCTGATAAAGCAACTTGAGTTTGAAGATCCATTGGCGATACCTTATTATAGTCTGCTCTTTTTTTCGCAAATCCCAAAATTATTACTCATATATAGCTGCAACTGCATTACTCCAGTCTATTAAGTAAGATGGTGCATTACGCATCAGATTTTGATTGGTAAAGCTAACTGTTTCATCCATCCAATACTCCCTACCCAACAGAAAACCGCCGCAACCGTGGCACAACCAAGCTTCACAGAAAACAACCCAATGAGAGAGCCCGCGAACTAGTATCATACGGCGACAAAAGCCCCAAATGAAAATATTCGCATAAGCATATCTATTGTAACCGTGTAAAAACCCAAACAATTGACAGCCTCGCATGCCCGAGCAAGTTGCAATGTAAAACTGATCCGTTCGTTTGTGGGCTCGGTTTCTAGGTTCCTCGAATATTATACCTTTTAGTTAATAACACCTAACTTTTATTAGCTCAAGTAATGCACGTCGCATGAGTCGGCATGATGGCGAAAATGCGCCTAAGCATCGGAGCCTGGTACTTGAACTAACGGTGCTGAATAGTTCAGTTCCTCTTCCCGCGCAGCAGAAATGACTCCGGACGCGCCAATTGCCCTTGCGGTGTTCCCACGAGATATGAGAGGAATCATGCAGGCAATGGTGGTTGAACTCCAGGTTTCATAACTGTATAGCAAATTAAAACAGTAGACTGCCTTTTAGCCGATATCGATTAGAGCGAGCGTGATGCCGTGTCACCTGTAGAAGTAACGAATATTTACTAATGCCACTCAAACTTATGCTATAAGTTTCGTGATCTCAGCTTCTATTCCACAATTACTGTGATAGCTGCTCAGGTATTAGAATTTCAGAACAAATTTTAGATTATTCCCACTGAGCTAGTTTAATGACAGTAGCATACAAATATTAGGGGAAATATTTCCACTTCGGAGGTGATAAGCCAATTCAAAGATGCTTCGCTGCCGGTTCATATTGGGAATCCACACGTGCTCTAAATACATTAGCAGTTTTGGGCCCATTCCTTAGGCCGGGTACATAATGCAGATGTGATCGATTAGCACACACGGATTTTCCGCGACTGATGAGCGCCGTGTTTCTTTTCGGTGGGTGTAGTGTCGGAAGTTAGTGCACGCAAGAAATAAACGATAATCTTCACACAGGTGTAAAAACCGGTCAAGTTTATTACTGCGAGTGTACACCGTTTTGGCCGCGCGGATGGCACTTATAAATGGACAAGTTTCCAACTTTGGGCGTTCAGATCAACAGAAAGTACTACCAATTCTATGCTTCGTTGTTAAGTGATAAGTCATTCATTTGTCAGGTAACAAGCCATTTCTAGTTTGTGGTAGCGTAAACAGCGATGACAACGTATCAGCTATTGGCCTCACTGAACTTGGAAACTTTTAAAGAACTAAGCAGTGAAAGGAGCACATCAGGCTACTAATCCGGACCAGGACAGATTCCGCTCGAGAGCTCATTGAGTCAGCTGGATTGTCTCAACCAGTGATCGCACCTTTATTAACTCCAGATGGAAGCAACAAGAAAATGCCCTTCAGGTCAAGTAAAGTGAACACAGGTTTCCGGTTCCCGATCAGAATCGAAGCTTGATCACTAGGATATCTTATGTTTGGCAAGTTCTGCCTGTTGGCCGAATTGTGGCGACATGCGCAAGTTGAAGTATGTCAGCCTCAGCAAGGTTTGAATGTTCTAAATGGAAGCCTATGAATTGAGGTTGCCCACTTTGTTGGACAAGGAACTATCAACAGGGCAGAAATGACACCCTGCGATTAAGTGTGCTACGGAAATAGAAGTCAAAACAATATATGAGAAGGATAAAGCTCGGATGGTACAAAAAGGGGGTGAAGCGGGATGCGTGTAAAAGTGCAATACGTCAAACTACTTGCTGTTTATGAGATGTTACTATTGGCAAGCTACTCGGCAAAATCAATCATTGTAAACTATCTGCTGTAGCTGAAAGTAAGACAAGCAAACATTATCATTATAAATTTTTTGACATCATAATGGTTGGTTCACTGTTTGTTCCCGAATAGCTGGTTGATGTAACTGATCAACTTAATGTTTGAAAGCTTCGTACCGTTGCATCTGCTTTTAGCAAACCACCATGTTAAGGTTGCCCAATTCGTGTCACATTATTCGCAATACAAAAGCGGTCCGTATGTTACGTGCATGACGCTGAGAATTCATTATCCATATATGGCTAACTTATATGATAGTAATTAGAGTTTAGTAGACGCAAACCATCTTTTTTCTCGAAAGAGCTCAATCTACTGGTAAAAATTCTGTCCCTTAAAATTGAGTTGCCCAAAAATTCCAACTGACCATCTACATATCGCGTTGCAGTTCGGCCATCCCCAAATACTGTTTCGCCACATAATTTCACGGCTCGCTTCACGTGACCAACTCCTTGACCTTCGTATCATTACACCGTGTGTCCATTGGGAAGTGTCATGTGCATCACTGTGGCTTCCTTCATCTTCCTTTAACTAGTAAGATCAAACAGGAAGTACGGCAGTCAAGCATGATAGCTACTGAACCGCGATAATTACAATACTTCACACTTTTTACGGTTGAATAACGATCAACAGGAAGATACGAGTCATCTGATTTCGTAAATACATTTTAGGTTCTGTGCCATATTATCCTAAGAATTTGATCCCTGTACTCATTTAACGTTGGTAGTCTTTCGGAAGTATATATGTTCGCAAGGTCTGGACAAAGTAAATTTTTTGAGTTAGCTTGGAGTTTGCAACATAAAATTATTCAAGGATATTTTCTCTCCACACCATTGTCATGGATCGGCCAAATAAAGAAACAGCAGAGCTCTTATGCCTCAGTGGATATAATGGATGGTCATATGAAACGACAGCAGATAAATTTAATGTGCGTCATTCGAATTGCAATTAAATTGGATTTTCGAATGTAGCGAAGGTGATTAGTAACTTTAAGAAAACGGGTGGCATCTTAGACAAGCCGCATTCTGAGCGACCATGTGTGTCTAAAAGTTTGGCAAGTTCAAAAATATCATCTCGCAAAACATCTATGGAGCTAGGTATTCCGAATTTAAACGTTGGTCAAATTTAATCACAAGTTACAAATCATGCATCACTTAACAGAGAATGACCTTGATAGACCAACTGGGATGTGCGCATGCTTTCTAATATGCTGCTTCACAATATCTGTTTCACGG
The DNA here is from genome assembly GCA_944474145.2 of Dicrocoelium dendriticum. Lineage (NCBI taxonomy): Eukaryota > Metazoa > Platyhelminthes > Trematoda > Plagiorchiida > Dicrocoeliidae > Dicrocoelium > Dicrocoelium dendriticum. The sequence goes on along the minus strand of CALYDF020002183.1, from coordinate 32,615 downwards.
AAATCTGTGTTTTGTTTAACGATGAGGCTTTTTCTTATGTATACGTGTAGTTCAATAATATGATCGATATTAAGCGCGACGAAATCATTACTTATTCGTACTTCCAAGCGGCAAGGAGTGCACGGTATCGTTTATCGTGGTTTATCCAAAGCTCATGTGTAGAGAGTATTCTTTTTCGTTGACTGCGTGAATGGGAAGGCTTATCATGCTACGCTGGATTGTCAGTTATAGGCATAATTTGAAATCAATGATAAAGAACCTTAAGCCAAGTCAAAACAATCTTGTGTACTAGGCTGAGCACATTTTCAGCATGTTTTTACACTAGAAAATGGGTTAAAAAACTGCTCAAAGGGATAGGCAAATGATGAAAAATGTATATAATTCGCCCAAGCAAACGATCACGCGTGACACTAATGATCTTCGTAGGGTTCACTTGTAGGCATGATAAAAATGGCAAAACCAAGTTATGGTAAGAAGCGGTGGAAGAAATGGAACTTAGACTACCGCGAGCGTAGATGAGAAGGAACAAGTTTTCGATAACTTCACTTTCAGAGGATGACGTGAATTATACGAAATGTGAGAAGGAGCTCTGTAACATGCACCAAAATGCTTGGTGGCAATGAATGCTACAATACACTTGGTGCAATCTACCGCATTTAGAGAAGTTTTTATCGAACAGGTAATCATTGTAAAGTCTTTTTAAACAAGTCCATGACAAATAACAGGCGAGCAGTATAATTAATGAGGAAAGATATAGGTAGCTACGATTTTGTAGATTAAATAGCATGCTGCCGAAAACACCTTGAGCTCCAGTCCATAAAACGATTGTCATATATCCTTCAAAACTTTTCGCCGATCTGTGTAGAATATATTAATTTTTTACAGAAAAGGACACCATGATATTTAACACTGAGTGACTGGTATAATGCATTCGTTTACTACAATAATTCTTGACGCAATAGGCAATTTCTGACGTTTGTCAGCGTGGAAATAACAAACGTTCAAGTCACGGCACTTTGCAGCATTCAGCAAAATGGATAGAGAAGATGACCGCCTTTCGAGCTTCATCCAAACCTTTTGATGCGCCGTGAATGGATCGTTGATGGAAAAGAGGCTGCCTAAAGCAACATCGTTAGCTTACTTATATACAATAACATCTGATAGAAAAGGAACTATTTTGATGTACATAGAAAACATAAAGGGGAGGGATGAATGACCCCTGTAAAATAATTCTCAGTAGTTACAAAGAGTGGAGGATATGTTGCCGATATGTTGTGAACTGCGATCGATTTGTAAACAAATTTTCAATTAGATTGCACACCGCTGGTCGAACTCCATTTGTGGATAATAGGTTGACAAGCAGTGAACTGTCAAACAGCCCACAAGCGTTTGAATAATAAGGAAAAGCAGAAGTACGGCCTTACATTTAGCATTTAAAGCAGATTTTATTGAGTGAACTATCTAAGCCACAGCGTTCTCCGTGGTGCGTTGGGGTTTATAAGCAGACTGAGAAGCATCACTAGCTATGGAAATTGTGGAGAACGAAGGAGTAAGCAGGCGTTCTAAGACTTTCAGCGTGACAGATGTACAAGTAACGGGACGGAATAACTGAGCTTCCATCCTTTGGACTGGTGCTATCCTAACGAGTCCCCAAGTGTCGGGAATAGTGCCACAGTGTATACAACGATTGAACAGATATGTTGAAGGCAAGATTAGGCAGTCCATGCACTCCATTAAAACAATTATTGCCGGAGTAACAGGTTCTAGGGCCTTCCTTGCATTCAGCCTTTTGTTTTCCTGTTAGTCTTTGTGGTGTTGGAATGCAAATGTTGGACAAGCTACGGAGTGTGAGAGGGGGCGAAAAGAAGACAGGGAGCAGGTATTTTGAAAGGCAGGTTGGCATTTAGAGTTGTGTTTAGCTACATCTACAGACCCAAAGTGTTTACTGGGTCATTTCTCACACAGTTTTCTCAAAAGCTGCCACAGGTCACGACAGTTGTTTTGGCAAAAATAGCTTCAATGTATAAGTCCTTCATTCGTATAAACTCAGCTTTTATTTTGGAACAGGGTAATTTATATATATGGTTGGCGGCATCCGGTTTCGGATTTGCCTGTCACTGTGACCAGTCACAGGACGCCTGCGCCTACAGAGGAACCATGGGTGGCTTGCGCTACACCACCCACAGCTCCATCCACACACCCCATATCCAGTGTAAACCCGAAGGAATAAGACCGAGGGATGCATGTGGATTTTAGCCACGGTTCATCAACGGAGCCGACCATACTACTTCAGCAAGAAGAACGGAAATATTCATGCTTCTATTGGCAATTTTGCGTGCAAGGGGTACACAATGGCGATGGCTGGGCTTTTCCCGCTCCACGGTGGATATTTCGAACCACTCTTTGATCTAAGCCCTTTTATGAGGACGGTGCACCCAGTCTTCTCCATAAACGACCAACTGTCCCCTGGTACCAGTATAAGCTAGGTGGTGGGTAATATGCTGGTAAGCACCTTTCTAACATTTGCATCAAGTGCAGCGACATCGGGGATATCAATCAACAGCCAACACGTGAAATGCATGCATCTTAACACCATGGCAAGCATGCGGACAAAATCAAAAGATGAAGGGGCACACGTACCGCATCAGCGGCCTTATTGATCTGGGTTAGTAAATCGAATGGAAACCGATGCAGCGGACCCACTAATCACTGCGTTGATGACGATTAGCTACTTAGTTGGCTCATCGTCTTTGGACCCTAGCCTCACGTGGCAACCTTGGTGGTTTATCAAACCCGCTTCGCACAGACAATAGCGACTGCATGCGTTATGGCATCATGCACTCGACGTCGTTGGCCTGCTATCAATTGGCGCCTGACGCTTCCCTACCGGGCGTTCCTTTTCGTCGCATAATAGTGTCTACACACACAACTGTGCAGTCACCCAGTTGATCAGCTTACATCTATTGCCCCAGTCGACAGTCATAGATCCTTAACAACCGAAATAAAGTTTATTTCATGATAGAATCAAATTAACACGAACCGGTAACGTAATTTCGGCTTTCCAATTTGCCGATTCGCTGCACTAAGTTGTCTGTTTATTAGCTGCTTGTGTAGCAGCGTGCAATTCATGCGCCTGATATTCCCTGGCCACTCCAGATGCCGTAGCAAAAGTATAGAGTTTAAAACGATTCGATTAATGCTGAGAACGGGCAATTCGAATATTTCACTGCTTATGGCGCAAGCTGGGAGGTCGTCCTTGGTAAGGCGTTGCGGCCGAAGTTTTCTCATTTTCAACCACTCCCAGTTTGCTTACCAATATTTAAATTTTAATGTCCACCAGGCAGTGACGGGCAGCATTCCATCGTTCATAGCATTGTATTTTTTCGTTGTTGCTGCAGCGTTTAGACCGAATTCACCATACACCCGATCAATAAGCACGTGTTGATCAACAGGCATGTAACGTGATTCCGATTACAGCCAATCGCCGACGGGTGTATCTGTTCCAGTTCCATTATCTGAAGCGGTGATTCAATGAGGGATTGGCAAAAATTCTGCGCTTCAATTCAATCCTCATTTGATACACAACGCCTAGTTCGCCGAAGTACTTTCATGTGCGCAATTGTATTACCCCATTTTACGTTGGCTAATCCCATGTGGCACAGAGAAGCACACCGATAGTCATTGAGAATTCCAATGCCAAGTGGCCTACATTTTTACATGAATTTCTCATTCATTGGAAAGAGATATCAGCGGTTTCGCGTGCAGAAGCTAACGATCTTTCGCCAATTTAATATGTTTACCTGTGCCTTAACTCTCTTGACGATATTTCATGCTAATTTGGCCTGCCACGCTTGTACTCAGTTGATAACAGAACCAAACCACTAGTCTGGCTAGCACTTCATATGTCTTCACACCTGGGTTAAAGGGAAATTCATGGATCTGCGAACTTGCACTTTACACTGGTAGGTCCGTTTGCCTATTTGCATCAAACTATAGCCGTCTTTTAAAGGGGGGGGACATCTATCGTAAATGATTGGCGTTCGTCATAAGCGCGCAACGGTGCGTAGGAAAAACATTTACCCTTCTGGACTTGTTCTAATCCGCACTCTTCCATCGGACTTCTGTATATACCACTGCAGCGCAGAAACGTCGTGGCTACATCAGCCGATGCGTAGTATCCGGCCTATATTCTGCTGATGAAATAGTTTCATATGGCTAACGTTCTTCCAGTACGTCGTCTACATTTAGCTGCAGAATTGAAAAATGTATAGCACCATAGTTTTGCATGCCAGGAGCTTCGTTTCAAAAGTAAGCTGGTGGTTGTTGCACGCACGCTATACCAAATTTCCAAACACAGCAGCTGTTTTCGATACGGGAACACGTAGCCAGTTCTTTATCTTCAACTCGATCAAAATTAAGTAGACCAAGTAACGAAATCTCGCAGTGATTTTCAAGTGTTCATCACCAATTTGGATTTACAACGTACAAACGGATCCAGCTTCTAGTGTAGATTAAAAGCGACAAACAGTCCCACTTGTGTTGTTGTTAGTGTGCCTGAAGTTGGAAACTGTCGAAGTGAGAACCCAAGTCCTGTGCAGCAACTCATCCGCACAGTCGACAGCAAATCAAATTATGCATTTAGTTTTCTCATGCGCCATGATCCTCCGAAACTACGGATATTCATCAAACTACCATCAGGATGATGTTCCACACAGACACCGTAAGCGCATGCAGTATCAAAAGCACAAAAAGCATTGTATGTTGATAAATAGTAAACAGGACAGGAGCTAAGTCACATCATTGCTTCAAACTAGCAAAATATCAAACTCATCCGAGGTTTGTCCACTCAGCTGCAACGTCGCCCGCATACCGCAGGTATATAATTAACCTTACAAGCGTACTCGGACAAACAAACTTGTGCAAAAGCAGCCACAGTGCCTTGCAGTTCACTATGCAAAATTCTTTGGTGAATTCTCTGAAGGGCGAGTATAACAGTTGGCATCAATCTATGAATTGCTCCTGCAGCTGACGAGCTGCGAACATTATATACCTAGGGCTGTAAACCAAACAGAATCCGCATTGCTCTTCCACCACATTCGGTTCAAAGACCAGAGTGACGAGGCGGTTGAGCATATTTCGGGGAATCAATTTCCACTCACAACTCAGAAAGTCAATGCAACATTAGCACTTGCAACATTGCTTGCTCGCTTTGCAATCGTACAGTGGTAGCTTAAGGGCATCCTTCAAATCGGCCGTCCACTCTTCGTCAAACCAGACGTAATGTACTAAGTAATGCAGCTCATTTACAAACGCAGTCCTGCAGTGTTTCAATGCTTCTAGAGAGATCCCGTCGGCACCGGCTCACCTGCCGTTTCTCAGTTGAACAATTGGTCTCTGGTTCTCCTCCTGTGTCCGTGTGCTGGCAAGACAAATGTTATTGCAAATGAGTATTTGGGCTTAGCTATGAATAGAAATAGTTCATCTTGGGCCACCATCAGTCAGCAGGCTTAGGCTAGTCTGGAAAAGCATCAGGCACCGGCATTTCAACATTGTGGGTCTCGTCAGTGGTGCGCCTTCCAGCGGGCCCTTGCGGGTTCCACCATTATTTATTCCGGCTTCCAGCAGCTAGCTCCACATCATCAACGGTGCAAGTCGAGCACCTGCTTGGGTTGTCCGATTTCCACATTTTTCCTCGGTTTAGTCGCGGACTCTATCAAGGAATCTCACCATCTAGACTTTGTTGTGCTGCCTGGTAAAAGGTTAGTTGCTCTCGATTATACTGACGCTACCATTTTGCTTTTCGTCAATGTTGCGGTGACACCATCAACCCTGTGTAGCCTGTCTAGATCGAGTCGGAGTCAAGATCATATCTAGTAAAGCTTGGTTGTTGAGCAACGTCACCCAGACAACGTTCTCCATCTCCAGACTACTGGCTAGTCTTCAGCATCCAACTCGACAGGGTGCAGGAGTATTCCTATTGCGTGCGATGTATTTGTGTGCAAAATTAGATCATATATGTGATTGTCAGCGTTTCTCACAGTTCGAACATTACCCTGGGCACGGCGTGATATCGGCCGTTGAAGCACAGTCAAACGGCATACTCGTGCAGTATGTCTGACTTATCCGCACTTGTGACAATAGACTTTTGGGTCGACAATCATTAGCCTTTTCATGCTTCTCGCAGCATCAGTAGCACATAAAAACACATTTGTTAGTGCGTGATAGTCAAGAGTTAACCGCATGGACGGCCTCGGAACGAGAATCGCTTTGATAATTAATTAATTGTTGCACTAAGCTTTCCCTTTGTCATACCTGCCCGCAAGCTGTCTCCCACATGGGTTAATCTTCATTTTCAGACAGCAGACATTTGCTAGCTTTATCTTTTTGAATGCCAAACAAAAGGCACTGCAAAGCCATTGTCTCTTCGATTTTCGTTGCGGGAAATTCATTGTAACGGCGGTCCGAAAGGGACTGTTATAATAGACTGATCACTTAAGCATCACTCGCCTCTTCTTCCAGTGGTAATTGAGAAAAAGTTAGGCACTCCGTTAAAACATTCGCCCACTTCCCAAAGGCCAGCTATGGCGTTAAAGCTGTCCGTCAGGGATGTGTTTTCATGCAAACGCAATGCATCAAATGCCATTGACTTTCTGCACTAAGGTGTTGTCTCAGTAGTTTGATAGACTGGGTTTCGATAATTTTGATTTGGGGATGTATACTTGAGTGAACCTCTACGTAGTCACAGAAGGTTCGTTTCCAACGATTGCAAACTGCCAAGGATGGCTAAGACGACGTGTCCTCCCATAGGGATCAGGCGGATTAAGATGGCTCATAGTAAATGATTCCGGGTTTAACCTTCATCGCCAAAAGTCACAGATTAACGATTGCAGAACTAATGCTCAGTGGTTGACTCGTTGCCGAAGTATCGCAAAGCGAAACACGTCAGGCAAATGGAAGGCAAAACTGTATGCTAACCAGCATGTTGTACAACGCATCCATCCAGTCTTCTTAATTAGTCCAATCCGTGAGTGGGTGAGCGCGTTACTGACCCACGCCAGAAGATGCAAGCTATTCATAGGAAGAGCGCAGTACATTGGTAGGGGGTATGTCACAAGCATAAATCCCACTATGCGTGGGTAGACTACACCACGTCGACTGTCAGCAGTAAATGTTTTTGTTAACCTACGGATGATGGATTTCCGAAGAGGAGGTTGAATTTCATATTGAGACTGTGTAAACCACGACAGTTGCTGCTGAAATTGGAGCAGCCACTACGTGCTTGCATTAGGTGTGGTGATATTGCTTTGAACCATGAAGTGCGTTTAAGCGGAAGTTTTGTTCCGCTCACTAGGATTTGGCAGCTAGTTGGCAATAGGGCGTTTCCGGGTTCAACACAAAACATCAGGTAAATTTTTCTTATGATTGCAAAAAACGACGTGGCCAGTGCAGGAATAAAATATGAGATTTCAAAATCTTTTTTTAGTTGCATGCGCTGTGGATGCTCGAGCATTATAAAGATAGTTTCAAGGAATTCTGTGATCTGGGTTGTGTTTAAACTTTGCATTCTTAACTCAGTAGAACATGCAGGTACCTCCGTTGAAATATTGGCTTCCTTGATCAAACCTCGCTTGCGAGCCTGGTGACCCAATACAAAAAGAATTTATCTGTGGACGCTTCGTTTCAACTTGATTCTCAGGTAACTCCCACTGTCTGTGTCCAGGGAGTTTACACAATCGTAAAATTTACGTGGCAGATAGTAACAGCAAACAGTGACATTATAACCAGTCTAACTAATAGAAATTCTGTTTAGAGGATGGTTTCTGTGGGGCTCCTCCATTCCTGCACTCAACGACCGACGATTAATTTGTTTAGTCTCATCAGGTAGAGCTAGCCGAGCTTGGCTTAGAACTCGGCGCATAGTGCTCCGCGGTTTTCTCCCTGATAACGTGGCCACTGAGCGCCGCGAACAGTATTTGACATGGCGGTTACAATTAGATTTTTGGGTTTTGGAACACCCGCAGTGTGTCTTGGATTGCGACAAACAACCTCACGGGTAACGCCGGTTGACTTTGAAGTCAGCCTCTGCCAATACTTTCACTTGGACCGTCACTGAAGTAGGGGGTTTCGGTGTGGCTCTCTCCCATCCCTGCACTCCACGACCGACGGTTTCGTCTTGGTTTAGACTCATCCGGTAGAGATAGCCGAGCTGGGAGTGAAACTCGGCGCATAGTGCTTGGCTGCTATCGCCATACTCACTAGGCCATTGAGCTCCGCGAGCAGTGTTTGACACAGCGGTTAGAAGTGGATTTTCGGGTTTATTGGAGCACCCGCCGTGTGTCTTGGATTGCGACGCGCAATCTCACTAGTGATGTTGGTTGACTTTGAAGTCAGCCTCTGCAAATACGGTCTCTGGGACCGTCACCGAAGTGGTGGGTTTCGGTGTGGCTCTCTCCCATCCCTGCACTCCACGACCGACGGTTTCGACTTTGTTTGGACCCAGCAAGTAGAGAAAGCCGAGGTTGGAGTGGAACTCGGCGCATTGTGCTTGGTGGCTATCAACAAGAGCACTAGGTTATGGGGGATTTTGATAAATTTAATTAAGAGTTCGTCGCAGCGTGTTCAAAACAGTCAGTCATCCACACGCTAGTTAGAAGTTTAGGTGCTCCATATCACAGTTAGCTTGCAACTGACTGTCGGAAGCCGTCCCCTCTGGAGCAGTAGCATAAGCTGCTTACTGTCGGTGCAAGCGGCTGATGGCGTTGGATTAAATTTCTGAATTATCCGATGGATGCGCACTATTCATAATACCCAACCGGGTAAAACTGGAGCCTAGGGCGTTTCCGTGCATGCAATCGACTAAATGATGTGGAACATGCTGCGACGAGCTGTCAATAAATTAATACATATGGTTTGCCCCTTAACTGAAAGTAATTAACTGCTCTTTCGGTAAAAGGTTCAACAATCCCCATGCTATACACCTAACGAAAGCGACAAATCAAGGGTGGTCCGTTACGACTTTACCGGTTAGCACATGGTGAACTTATAGACAGAGGGACCGCCTGGGGGCCTTCGTCCACAGGTAATAAGCTTATCCCTACCAGTCGCTTAAACAACAAAATTTGAAAAACCGTTTTATATATTATTTTACGTAGAACAGTAATTTAGAACCTAATTTTAGAATACTGCTATAGGTCACAGATATTTTTATTGTTAAAGCACTTAAAAAATTTCACAAACGTACTTCACATTCCTTTAGAAAAAGCCAACGACAGCATCATTAAAATTCTGTTAGTCGGCAAGTTCCGTTTCTACGGTGGAAACTGCCACTTACCTGGGCATGTTTTTTGCATTCTTAATCTAAATTGCTTTTTGTTAAGCTGGAGTTTTGAGGAATACGCCCACCGATTGCACTGCTGATAGCTGGTGTAAGGAATGGAAAAATAAATCACCATATTGGGACTGTTTCTTCAATAAAGGTTTCCTTTAAGAAGCTCAAAATTCAAAGGATCTTTTGATGTTATCTTTACCTGAATTTTCCACATAATGCTGCAAAATCGTCCTTTCGGCAAAGAATTCTATTATCTATACCTTCAGCAACTTTGCTGAGCTGTTAATCATGATTATCATCAAGCAGCTTTAGTGGTGTCAAAAAGCATTTTCCTATACAAGTTCGTGCGTTTGCTAAAATCTTTGATATTTCTTCGATCAATTAGTTTAAGAAAAACATGTATCCCGTTACAAACCAGCAACAAATTCAGGTGTTACGTCACAATTCCCTCATTATATGTTCGCTCATTGGTAATGAAATTACGCTCCGTGGATATCCCATTACAAATTAGAGATTTTTCTATTCAACAGTTACACAGTCTGCCCTCGTTATCCTGAAGAATTCGATATCTTAATGTTGTGAGCTTGACCGAACTTCACTGCAAATCCAGCTCTTAGTTTTGGACGTACCTATACGCGTCATCGGATTCTAGGAGAACGAATCTCTTGTCTCAGTAACAAAACAAATGGAAAAGACAGCACCGATATGAGAATTGTAGATTCATTTGTGCTGTCGGTGGCATTTTCTTTCTCGCGAGCTCTTTCAGGGTAGTAAGGCTCGATATCTCTTGGTTGGATTTACCCCAAACCCCGGAAAACAGGGTGCGACGTTTCCTATAATTACGAATGATTTGTTGCAGACATTTATGTCGTTGCCTTAACAAACGCTTGGAGCTCCACACAACAGTGGGAAGATGTCGTCATGTGAATCCGAAATATCGAATTCCTCCTCGGGTGTGTCAAACATGGAGAAAATTTTACATTTCTCAAAGAGATGTCATCCTAATCATTACCTTTGGATTTTGTTGAACAAAGTAACGTACATAACAATTCACTTACTGAGTTGCAGCTATTTGTACGGAAATCCCAGCATTTATGATCCTAGGCGTATTTTCGTTGGATATCGGGGTAATATATTCTGAAAGCAAGCACTTCGTCTTTCAAAGCACAGCTGTCCGTACATGCTGCTTTACCCGAGAATCAGCGGCATGTATCACACTGAATACTACCTACAATTCTTCCCCTAATTACCTCCACATCTGCATTATTATTATATAATAACATTTAGCATATCACCCCTGATGCACTGGCTATCCTTGGACTCACTAGTTTATTTATTATCATTACGCTGTGTAAAAATTCCTACAATATCTTACGATGAGTACCTGGTCCTGGTTGTATCAACCACTTCATTCCACTGCTTATGTGTACAATGCCTGCCTCTCTGTGTGGTAATTAGTAAAACATTATTTCGAGGTTTCTGGTCGTCATTTGATCCGATATGCAAATGACCGCACCTGCATCATCTTGGCAATAAAGGGCATGTCTCGCAAGATGGGGAAGAAGCGCTATTCATGTATTTATAACACTTTAGGCAGTGGACCTTGCTGAAGTGGACATTACAGTCACTTTCGCGGATAACAGTAAGTGGAACAATGTAACAATGGTATAATACGGTTAAAAAAGGCAATTCTTGGAATGTCCGGTGGGATGGTATGTGGGAATAACGGTTGTTCAATAAAAGGTTGCACAAAAGTGAAAAGACGCATCTGTGGGCTCACCACGTTAACAAAATGGTAGATCCGTCTACTACTCCAAATTCACGGGGTTGGCAAGCACATTTTTTGTCTTCGCTATGTGGTCATTCAATGAATATAAATCAGATTAAATAATGTAGGTGGTGAAAAGCATCGGACCGCAACGGATCTGCCAATTTGTACACTGGCTCACTTGCGATTACTTCTTAGCCGTGGCACGTCAGATATAATTAAACACAGTATTCTCTGAACCATAACAGTACTGGCACGCAGAACATTTTCTTTATCAAATGGTGAGAAGTGAAAGCCATCACCCACAACTAATATACTGCGTTTTCTTTTGTAATTACCCTATCTCACTTGTAACGTATCCGAAAATACGCATGATTGAATATCAAGTATCAACGACAATAAGGTGACCCATAGGACTCGCTACCGAATTGACTTTAGCAATGTGCATACATTTTAGCTCTGCTCTTTTACGTATTTGTTCAGACATACACCAAGTATAACTGGTGATTCCTATTCCACATTTTATGCTCCTATTCAGAGGAACAGATTACAAATTGGCCACAGATTTACCTCTATGAGAGAGAAAAATTGGAACATATTTGCTGTATGCTTGCGAAGAAGGCACTAGTTTCCAAAAATGTGGATGGAGTCAGCAAGAAAAGAGGATAATGAAAACTAGATGTAGAGTGAAGTCCATGTCCCGTGAATGCGAATTTACATAGCAGAACTGGATCAAGCGTGAGAAATATCCACGGGTGTGCCTAAAGCGGGAAAAAGTCGGTTGGTAAGGTTAATACTCTCGGTAACGGAACCAGCTGGCTTTTGATGTTCAGGTCAGACTTTGGTTTTTACACCAATTATAGACAAAATAGCTGCTGTGTTCGGGCATATTGGACGAGCTCTCTTAAATCCGTCAACTAGAATAATGTATATCTATGTCACGTTTTGGTGAAGCTCAATCCAGTTAGGTCAATAAATTAAGACGCCCACAATGACTTAAATGCTCCCTGAAGAGCCTGGTTGCCTTGAGCTCTCACAGGACGAGTTGTTCATTGGAATAGGTGGGGTTCTGTCACATAGCCTATGTTTACTGCCTTCCAACACTCTAAACTCGCTAATGGATTCATAAACCCCGTTGACACATCATGGTTCGCTTGCCTCTGCTGGCGTTCATTTCTCTGGTCAACATGACCAAATATTCACCCCCACTTGGGAGCGTCCACCTCAGTTCTTAGTGTGCTTGGTGCAAACACACCTGTTCGCTTTGATACGCCTGAGCTGTTTGCTCCCGCTTGGTGTTGTCTCACACGAGGTTAATGCGTGTCAGCCTCATTAGAACCTTTTGCACGACCTATTTGCGCCACTGGAACAATTGTTACACGCTATAATCAAATCACTGTGACCTAAAGTAGGATTTACACCGAACAGTTATACACTGTGGGTTTCGCATACGAAGATGTCTCAGGGTTGGTTGGATTAAGATAAATCAGTAAGAGATAGTGCTGCAGATGCTATTTGACAAACGGAAAACAACAGGCAAAATTGATTCATTTTATTGACTGGACAACTGTTGCATGAGAAGCAAAGTTGGTCCATCAGTAGTTGTTGACAGGATATTGATGAAGCCACATTCAAACGCGCATAAGTTAATCCGGCGGTGTTCAGTGTTCAACATCAGCGAATAATTGCGCTGCTTGTGTTCTGAAAGACACTACTGAGCATAACAAGTGCATTAATTAAAACTTGTTATTCCTCATCCCACGTAGATAACTCTGAAGATGGATTAGCCCCAAAGTACAAATCCGTGCCCTTTTTTGAAGTAGCTAGATTGAGTTTCTTTCTCATTATTCGATATTTTCACAAACCTGGATATACCTTGATAATGCACGTTTACCGTGATCGGTATAATTCGCTTTTATTTGAGCTCCTGAATAAAACTTTTGTATAAGTTTTGCTGATCGTAGTTACTTTGAAAACATGGAAAATGATGACCGGTTTCTGAAAATTTGGCTCAGATGTGGGAGCAGGAAAGCTACAAGTCTTTTGAGCTTGTCTCATCGGTGCCGACGTTTCGGAATCTTGCAAAATGTACTCCTAATTTGTACCTCTTCTCTGCACATGTACAGGCTTAGGTACCAGTATATGAATATTTGTAATAGTGTGATCAAGCTGCGATAAGGAACCATGGCAGCGGGTAGCAACGTAAAAAACGAAGCAGTCGGTGTTTCATACCTGCTAGTTTGCAGATACCCTCAACATAATTTAAAGCTACTGACAGCTGCGCAGTGACCTCACACAACAAGAACAACTGCGCACAGTTCAGCTTAGTAAAGTACCGCGTCAGCAAAACTCAAGTGGAATGAAAAGGAAATTAAGTGTGTGACAGATATTCTTATTCTCCTTAAGCCTGTAAATTATGGAACTCCCTTCCGAGCTACGCCGCCCATTCTTCTATTTTCGTTGTTTATTATTAGACAAAGACCTCCTGAGCCTGGGTCAAATAAGTGGGTTGTGTCCAAGAGACTAGAGAGGGAATTGTGTACTTGCATTGAGTCACAGACGCTTCACGATGACGGAAGACGTCACGGTATTGTGACTGACGATTCATGGCTTGGAAAGATGGGTGGAGAGTCATTATGCTTAAAGTCTCGATTGCTTGTACTGTTCAAGGCTCAATATGGCCATAGCCACTTTCATTACACAAGGATTGTTTTAAAGCGCAAGCTGCATGTTCCTCTGCGTTCTTATTATCAACTAGATATCACAGATCGCAACGCCATCTGCTTCGTGCACATGGCCACCGCGACGAGTTGACTTCCCAGGCTTTGTTTGGCAATTGAATTGTAGCTCTGTTATGATCAAAACAAAACGTTTCTCTAAAATCATTATCTGGGAATTGGAAATGTTTGGTAGCTGCATGCGTGCAGGTTGAGAATTCACTTGGATCTGTCACATGTATGTGTGAGCTAAAAAGGGCCAAAAATCACAGGTGCATTGTTGATGTTTACTGACTGCATGCGGAGAGTTGGATAACGAATAACTCTTTCTAGTTGGGGAAAAAGTAACTTTTCAAGAAAAGCGTTAATAAACAATCATAACATATCTATAGTGAGCACACTGATCATCGGTTCGTGTATATTTCACCAAATATTAATCATCGAACTCCTCTCGTGGAATCGTACGCGAGCAGGAGATATGCACCGCTAGACAAAAGGAACGGACGGGTCAAGGAGAAAGCTGCTGACGCCGAATTTGAGGCAGTACATGCGCAGGTTTACATCATCGATAGACGGAGCAAAGAAAGGTAAAAAAGGAGTCATGTTGCGCTTCAAGATTTTCTTTTTTATTATTGCCACATATGTGTGAATTGCGCAATAATACGACAAAGCAAATCAATTTTGAAAGCACAGACAAAGCTGCTTAAATGTTTCTTCATTTGTATGTTACCCGTTTCCACAACATTGATTTGCAAACAAGTGTGATGACTGCAGTTACCCTGCTCATAAATACGTAAAACAAAAAATTGATTTTCTACAACATAAATGCCAATGGTCCTACCTTAAATTATACACTACACTGATTGTAGGAGTGAATTCCGATGTTACCCAGCACATCAGCTTACATTGTTCTAAGCTAACAATCATTTCAATAATGTTCATTCCTAGTTACACGCATTATATGTAAAGGTACTAAATCACAACACATACAGTATGAATGTTTGTGGCAAATACGTTTGAAAAATCACTCATACACTCGCCCCTAACTAAAGACTGCAGTTTAACACTGGAAAATGTGGACTTCGCCGAGATCTTCGCTTATATGATCCCGTGCCTTCAAACTGTGGAAACATCAGTAATCCATCATAGACGACGTGTACTTGCCCCCGTAGCGCTGCTCCATTGCCTGGTGAAAGCACTCATCATGTTCATCGTTGACATTTGCGATACCAACAAATGGCAAGCCAAGGTCTCTTAACGAATCATTCAACTCTGATTGTCTAATGAGATGTGGGTCGACTGCATCAGCTTCAAAGTTTTCACAGATGTCAGAATCAGTTGAAGTTGACAATGCAGAATCACAAATCAATTTCAGTCACATGTTTCCTGAAGTCACTGGAATGGACAAGGTGCAATCATGTGTAACAGATCGAGTAGCTGATGGAAGAACGCAGGAATGTATTTTGTCCTTTATTCGGCTGAAGAATCCAATGACACCATTTAGGTAGAAGGAACACCTTGCCGTGTGATGATGATTCGGCCCCCTCCACACCATGGGGATTGCAAAGGGCATATTACATTTGCACTGGAGCCACTGAGTCAGATGAAGATTGTACTATACACAAAGAATATATGGCAACCACTTTTTGTCCTGATCTTCACATTTCATCCTAGCATGCGCGTGGCAGGCGGACTTCAGTAGAGTAGAAACAGTTCTGTACAGCGACTTTGTATTAAACTGTATACAGACGTAACAAATTGATTTCGGACATTGACACAGCAGCATGCGTGATCCATGATCAAGATATCACTTGAGAAAACAGCGCTCAATCGACTTTGAGCATCAGGTGGATACCTTGGCCAAGATTCAATTTTAAGGCTACATGGAGCCCATTTACTAATCATAGGCAAGCATTCAATAAAAGGAGCGCACTGCTTAGCTGAAAAGAACAAATACAATTAAACAAAATCACGGCATAATAGAAATATTTGGTTGGTATTTCAGTAGTCGGCTCATTTGATGCTACTAGCACCATCCTCTCTTACTTCTGACTTACTCCTCACTAGGTGAGTAGCTTAATCCGCTGAACCGGATGCAAAATCAGTATTACTGTATGAAACACGGAGGACCGGAGACTATGTAATAAGCTGCACGTATGCATTTACTCCAACATGCACGATACTGCTTTGCTTGAACCCCAGCTGCCTAGTAACTAAATTTCCACAAATGTTAAAAAATTTTTCCTTTGTACGTATGTTACAGAATATGGTGCAAAAACACTCGTACTGAATTTGGATTCTGCAAAGTTAGCTTAGTTAGAAAATATGAGCATTTTGCTAACTTACCTTCTTAAAGAACGCCAGCAAGAAATGTCTTCGGAACGTAGTGAGTACATAATATACTAATACTTCCGAGTAAATAGACAATTGTTTGCAGGCTTGATATGACAGTTTACTATATTTTCATTATAAAAGTATATGAAGCCCACATTTAGAAAAAAGATGTGTTTTATTATTCATGCATTGTATGTCTCAGAGCAGATCACGTGTAGTGGTACAGCACACACACAGGATAGCTTAGATTAGCCCTCTTCCCACTGTGCCGGCACCTTCTTTGTTTCCGCATAGATTCCAAGTGGTGTCCAGCGCAAGACTTATTACTGCTGTATTCAACCTTTTGCCGTTTTCTGCTGGGTGTAAACAGATTTTGGGGGACACTTTTCCATGATAGATACACCTGCAAGTATAATTTACGACAGCTCGTTTGAAGAAAAATAGATCCGGTTGCTCTTGTTTATATGCAGATGAATACCTGTACAAAATCCAGGAATTATGCACTGCAGTATCCGATAGAAAGGCGAATTGCAGCCATCAGCACTTTTGCTGCGAAAATTGTTTCTAAATTGACGGACATTTTGTTCCAATAAATCCACTCCTATCGAGATGTTGTACTTGGTAACCATGCTAGGTTGTTCAAAAAGTATGAATTTTTTGTCCATTGCCGACTACCTGTACACATTTGACACAGCATATCCATCAAAAGAATTGCTGGCAAGAACCTTAACGGAATTATCATTCCAAGCAAAAAGGAACACGTCATCTCATCTATCGAACCTGTGAAGTACCCCAGTTTAGTTTTCCTAGGGCATTTCGTGTCGACGGGACACTTTTATCTCATTTTTCTTCAAACTGTCTCTGTTGCACTTATTCTTTCCGTGGCTAAGGATTTTATGAGTGGCAAACCTATAAAATCCTGTCAAAGTTGATGTAGTCAGGCCGCTCTTTTGTGAAACTTTTCTAGAACTTACGTAATTTACACAAACCATCCTACAAGGCTTATTATACGCATTATATTTTTGTTCCACTTTTCCACTCAACATAAGGGTTCCGATGCTGTTCACTTAATTTATATCAAAGCCAGGTAACTAGTCGTTCCGAAATTTATGCCGCCTGCATTCGTTTGCGGTCACACTGCCAACACAACCTCAAACCTTGTGTTCGTTTCCTGTAGGTAATCAGGTAAGCGATACCGGTAATTGGGTGAAGACAGATGAGACACCGACTTCCAATGAATTGCAGAATGTGTATGAAATTATATACATCTCATTCCCAGAAAACACCCTCCGGAACATCAGTTACTTATGCAGAGATTGCTGCAAAAGTTGGCCTGGAGGCCATCGTTGCGGTCACTTCTGTTGTAAACACCGTGAACGCGAATAGAAGGACAAACGGTAAACAATCAACACTTGTCAGCAGGTCAGGACAAACGAGTACCATACCATGTAGAGCAATTTAAAAGGATCCAATAATAGTGCCCGGAGTATTGTATGCTCAAATGTCCCCGAATCTAAGGCCATCACATTGCGGGATAAGTTATCGGACGACAAAGACCAATGGAACACATTGTACGTGCTGATGAGTGTCAAAGGCAAGCGCATAAAATTATTACGAATGACTCGTCATCCAAACCCGCCACACTAGAGAGAACCCAGATTTATTCTAGTAACACTAGGATACTCCACCGAGGTAGAAAAGTTTTTCTCTCCGCAAACGTACTAAAACACGGGTACTGTGGGATACGCATGTATCCTGATATCCCTTTGCGCGTTCGACAAACAAAAAGAAACACCGAAATGGGACACAGCAAGTAAAACCGGCTAAACATAATCTTCATACATGGCGTAACAAAACATCTTTCTAACGATGTTCCAGAGACCGGAAAGCACGATTTATAATAGTGGCGGCTTTTTCGTGAAACATTTTCTTTGGATAATATTGTGGCGCTATCGCACACCAGGACACCTCTCTCACCAAATTATATAGGATGCCGCCCTGGAATCCTAAAACTTGTGGTTCAATCAGAGCAACTGCCAAAGGTTGTTTTGGATTGATGGTGGAGAAATCGGAAACAGCTTCCTTCTGAACTTCGGTTAAAGGTCGTGAAAGATTTGCACAGCTTAAATATTAAAGCATTTGAAGCAGCAAGCAAACCAGCGAATGTACGGAAGCGTAACTTGACTGTTGCTTTAATTGACTCTGACGTGGGTCTAAACGAAGATTGGGACGTACCTTGGCGGAATCACATTGCAAACGAGGTATCATTATCCCATAAAAAATGACTAACTGCCGACGTCCATTAGGTCAGCATTCTCCAAACTTGACCGCTTTGCTCCTCTGGGGCTCCTTGATACCGAGAAACTGGACTCCTTGTAGCGAATGCTCATGGTCTTTTTAATAAACTGGCCGAAATGATAGATCGCCAAGCTTCCGGGTCATATGATGTCATTGGTATCACCGAGACTTGGTTACCCACGGGAATGACGGACCTTGAGTTTCCGCTACAGGGCATGTCGCTGATCCGGAAAGATAGGGTCACGAAAGGAGGAGGGGTACTTCTGTATTATTGAAGCGACTTAGAATGCGAAGACGTGGAGGATTCCGACTCACAATTACCCGACTCGCTTTGGTGCCACTTGCAGTTAAAAGGAAAGGACGCTTGCCTTATTTTATTGGTGCACTGCCCCCTAGCTCTACACCCGAAACTGATTGCCATCTAGCGGCTGCTTTAAGAGTACACTCACATATTTATCATGGATTTTTCAATGTAAATTATGTATAAACTCCTGCCACGAGTGGAGAACAATTCAAAGCCGATCTAAAAGATCTAGTAACTACCGTTCCTCTTTAAAATCACATCACTTTGCCCACTTGGTTCAGAACAGGTAACAGGCTATCTGTGTTGGATCTTGCGCTTACCAACGAGGAGCATATGATTGATGTGTTGCTTTTAGACTGCCCGTTGGGTCGCAGTGATCACTCAGTCATCAGTTTCAACTTTTCTGATATGTGGAATATCGCAATGTATGAGGTGTGACTGTGTGAACCCTCACAAGTTAAGATCGATTAGCCCAGCTCATCAGCACTACAAGTTGGTTGTTCCTTGCCGAATAACCCCCGAGATTAGCCTGGCTCAAGTTCGCCAAAAAATTCAGTCAACTGATTGCATTAGCTTCAGAGATAAGCGTTTGCAAGAACTGTACCTCAGTTTCTTTCCTTAGAAGCGGAATTCGAAAATGGCTGCCTGTACGTAACGCAGCATTGCGAGTGTACAGAGAATTTCCAGAACCAGAAACTTGGCTCCAAATACGTAGCCCAATGTAACCAGTGCACTCAACTGCTAAGAGAAGATAAAGCCGCCTACCAGCAGAACATCGCAAAATTCTTCAGTGCTAACCACGAACTGCTGTACAAGCACGTCAACAGTCTACGAAATATGAGGCAAGGATTTCCTCAACTCAGGACGGCCAATGGCCCAACAAGAACGGATGTGGTAGAAGCAAACAAGCTGCGGATGCAATATGCCTTCAGGCTTCAGAGCCTCTTGCTACCAAGCGATCTTCCAACCTTTGTCGTCTACTCGCCAGTACTAACCCACATCACTTTTTCCGCGGCGGCTGTATTGCAAAAGTTGACAACTCTACGCACACTCAGCTCGCCGGGTGTGGATACCATTCGTCCAGAGGAACCACAAGCAACAGCAATCCAACTGGCAAGAACATTAGCTCAGTTTTTCCAGCGTTGCTTATACCAGCATCAAATTCCCGCCAAGTGAAAAGTTGGAATAATAACCCCGATTCACAAAGCTGGAAGCAGAACTGATCCCTCCAACTACCACCCAGTATCCGTTCTTCCTATACTCTCCAAGATCATGGAATCCATAATTGTCGATATACCGGTGTGTTATCTGGAAAACTTGCAAGTCAACACGCCTGAACAACATGGTTTCCGTCTACAGCGGTCATGTACAACGAATTGCTAATCGCACGCAGTAGTTGGACGGAGTCTGCTGACGCTGGAGAAGGCGTTGATGTGCATTTTTACTGAATTTTTCAAGGCTTTTGATTGTGTAGACCATCGGATACTACTCCCAAGCTCCAGCAGTACGGGAATGGCGACCCTATTTTAAGCTGGATTGCGAACTTTCTGCTTTAACGGCCAATAGTGGTCAGCCTTCGAAGCTCTTTGTCGGACCCCATAGGAGACGAGTGTGGTATGTCGCAAGGCTCCTTTCTGGGTCCACGTTTGTTTTTGGTGTTTATTAATGATCGTGCACAGGAACTCCCTTCAAACTTCCGAATGTTTGCCGACGATATCAAGATCTGGCGCAGGATCCAGGCCAACGTCAACTAACATATGGTCAACCCAAAACGTACTGCAGTTCAACGCCAGTAAATGCAAGTTGCTTTCCTTGCGACATCAGAGCAAATTCTCATAGCGGCTCGGAACGAATATACTAAAACTATCAGCTGTCGAACGTGAGTTGTGTGTCCTGGTTAAAGTTGGATTGGGTTGCGCCAGTAAATCCGAAAAGGCCTTGAAGACTGAGAACCAACACGCCGAGCTGTTGCGACGTGCAGTAGGACAAATAAACAGCTCCATATTTCGACACATGCTCAGTGCGTATGTTCGCCCCCATGTCGAGTACGCAATTCAAGCTTAGCATTCATGGCTGATACACGACCTCAATGCACTGGAGCAGCCCCAACGCCGGGCATCTAAGAATGTAATTGGAATGCGCAATCTTTCATTCCAAGTGCGGCTGCAACGATTGAAAGAAATCAGGGGAAACTATCGTATACTACGAATCGACCCAATTATAGCAAACTTGATTCTGAGAGACCCGCTTCATGTGTATCGCCCTTTACTGCTAATCAGCACCAATACAACCCTTAGTGACCACTCAGTGAAACTCACAGAACTATACAGCCGTCTGGAGTGACACCGAAATTGCTTTTCTATTCGTGTCTGTCACCCGCGGAATGCTCTCCCAGAATCGGTTGTAGCTGCACCGAGACTAACAGTATTTAACTGACTGTTGGATGATGCACTCATACACTTAGACTTTGTCACTTAGCACTACATCTCCATCCTACACCTGGAGTTTACCATGGAACCGTTTGACGTTAATTGTGGGTGCTGTGAAGCTAAGCTGATAGCAGGACAACGGCGGAGCAAAATATAAGTCCTTATTTTCATATTTAAAGCACCAACTGTTTTGCTATCATTATTATCATTATTGTTATGTCGATATGCCCACCAAGTATCCAACGGGACTTGTAAAGCAACGCTTCTTAACCCGTATAAGTTCATTAATCATTGTTTATTGTACAGCTCAGCTAAGAGCAATCGGATGCATGAGTCTCAAAAGTTACCCATTTAGCTTGCGCAATTACCCTATGAGTCATTCGTCGGTATTCCTTTCGAAACTCGCCTGGGATCCGGGCTTGCATGGGCCGGAATAGAGCACTACGTTTCGAATATTGCTTCAGCAATAGCCTGACCTGCACGCTGATTGCATACAAATCTAGACACCTCTAATATGCTTATGTGCTGTCAGCGAATTCTTCGTTCCATAATACACCATGTTTGCAAATTACCTGCCGTCATCTGTGGCATGTATTCGTCTGCTTTTTGCTCTCTTAATCCATGGGACATCTGTCCAGGTTGATCCCAGCTGACGTTCTGCTCTTGTAACTTCCCAATGGAAGTCGGCGTAATTTGATTATTGGTGTTGGGTATTTCCGAGCATTTAATAGCCACACTGATTACGTTTTCCACTGGACCAAACTGTTTTCGTCCCACGAATGAATGGAACTGACATCCACAAAATGTGTCTGACGGAGAAAAGGATTTATGGGGGACACATGTCGGTCCACACAGGGAGAACCGAGTTATTGGAACCAGCACGCAGCGAAGGGAGTTGGGTATTTCCGACGCGGACAGAAGTTGCTTGAACTGACAAACACATTCATCCCGTCACGGACTGGTGTGCTCATATAGGTGCACATCGAACCAAGGCGTTTAGAAATCCATTAGCAAATTTAGCGTGTCGGAAAATGGCGCGAATGCTTGATCGACGTGAACCCCACTCAATCTACTGAACCACTCATC
Organism: Dicrocoelium dendriticum; assembly: GCA_944474145.2. Taxonomy (NCBI): domain Eukaryota; kingdom Metazoa; phylum Platyhelminthes; class Trematoda; order Plagiorchiida; family Dicrocoeliidae; genus Dicrocoelium; species Dicrocoelium dendriticum. The sequence goes on along the minus strand of CALYDF020002183.1, from coordinate 10,351 downwards.
GTCTGGGAGTTCAAACAGCCAACCCATTCTCTGCGCATTAACTTATCTGTTTGTGTTTTCAAGTACCTGAACTTAATGGACTAGACTGGGCCAAAATGTGACACTGGCACACTCCATTCATGTTGACAGATCTCGGAAGGTGAATCCACTATACACTTTGCCTAGATGACTGTCATGTCCGTTACAATCGACGTTCAAACTAAGTTTGGACGTAAACCACAGAAGATAATTTCAGAAAAATGTCTCGGCCTGCTTTAGCCAATTTAATCATGTCTTTCTGATTTTGTTGGTCAGAATGATTGACTTTACTTTTTTAATAAAGAAACTTTATTGATTATGAGGTCAGATGTGAAGTAGGACGTAAAACTGATACATTTCCATGTGTAGGATTCTTCAGTTACAAATAGAAATGACTCATTAATCGCCCTCAAATTATAATATTCCACCTTTTGGTTAACCGAGAGTTCACTTGTGAAAATTGCGCATGAGATTTTGGACATGAAAAGTGCAAGGCAATAGGAAATTCGATTAAGCGGTCCTCGTTGAACGCAGCGTGCGTAGTATAAGTGCCGTACACCACGTGGTGAGCTGTACAACCACGGTTGAGTTGGATCTTTCATCGCCGCCATATTAACTGGAAGCGCTTTAATTTCCTGCAATCATTTGCAGCCAAATGTCTGCTAAAAATGAAAACAAACATTATGTGCAACGATAGTTTCATCACTTATGACTTATATGACCAGATTGCTCGGTGGCAAGCGAAACAGGTGGATCTTTACGGACCATTCGTCGCGGATCGCAATAGCATCTCTGAACGCGCATCTGTTCTCTCCACGTCATTGGAGTCAATAATAAAACTTTTTAAATATACAAGAGCAGTGGTTTTGCAAGTAGGGCGGGGAAGTTCGTCTTCACCAGGCGGCATATGGCAGAGAGCGGCAAATATAATGCAGTTGCTTGTTTCAGACTAAGGAAAAATCCCCAGACAATCAGATGACTGAATGATTCAACTCTGGTTTGGATACCCAAAAACATTTGAGCCATCTGTTTTTCTTTCTAATAGTAATGTTCTTTGTAGCATTTGCACAAAACCATCCTGCTACACATCTTCCCCCAAGTGAATTACCCATGAACATCCATAAGTAATTTACGGCGACCGCGTCAATGCGAATGGTATTATGTTTAGGTACAAAAGTCTGCACGATCTCACTTGCTGATTGTTGCCCTAGTGCGCTGTCTGTACGGTCGCAACTACTCTTATCGTGTGCATTGTAAAGCCTCCGTTGTTTCCGCGCTGAGCAGGTGAGCTGAGCGGGCGGTGGACCTAGTCCTTATTGAATATGCTATTGAATCCGACAAAAGAAACGTAGGATTGATGAAGAAAAGTATGTTATACCGATGGGATGTTCTGATTAGTTGAAACAATAATTGCAGTACTACAGAGGTTGACTGATGAAATACGTCGTAAAGTTCAGCTAGTTCTCTGCCCGGAAGACAATTATGTTTTCTTGAGACCATCAACTATGCTTGATAATATACAGGGTTTTGAGCTAAGATAAGTTGTGGAGAATAAAGAAAAAGAAGAATTATTTGCCGAAAGGAGAGTACGTCTCTTTTTAAAGCTTCAGAAGAAGACAAGTTCAATAGATCCTCGAAATTCTGAGTTTCAAACAGAATTAACACATCTGAGGAAAACTCGCTGTTTATGGTAAAATTAGTGTGCATCTTTCTTACTGCAGCTATTAATAGTGTCAACTGTAAGCAATCTTACTCAAAACTTAATCTTGTATAGAATTAATTCCCACGAAACCGAACCAGACAAGGCGCACGGACTTCCCACTTCTCTCTACGGAGAGGTACTTTGCCGATAGACCGATTTTTATTAATGTTGTTGAATATGGGCTCATAAGTAAGGCACGAAATATGTGTATGTGAAAGTTTTGCACAGTATTGTAAAAGTGCAGCTGCCTGGACTTAATGAAGCCATCTAAAATTGGATCTTTGTTGTTCCATGACATAAAACATCGAAGCAACCTTCGAAATTGTGAGGGTATATAGATTTATAACTGCCAGGGAGGGCGAATGAATTACGACCGTCCCGGGAGACAAAAGCAGCTGCAGCGCCACTGGGAAAGAGTAAGGTGCGGTTTTCACGGTCAGGTTTTGCTTCTGATGTCAAAGTGGATCGTTTCGCCTTGCCGCATCCGTCATCGAACTTGAAATTGGTGAATTGGATATCCGAGTAACAAACAGCTATGGATTTTGTTGAAATTACTCATGTTCACTCGTCAACGTTGATTGCAAAGTATATACCTCTATCAGCAAAGCAAGATAATAGCACTGCAAGAGATTAGTAAAATTGAAACAATTTGTTGAATCAAACAGCTAAACCACCGTACAACAAGAACGAGCAAAAGCAGTTATCGTGAAATATAGATTCATTCGTATGTGTGGTAGTTTACACAGATCCTAAGATGAATCGCAAACATATATTTCGGTACGCTCTAACAATGTTGACATGCAACGTTTATTTTTACTAAACATCAAATAACTTGAACGAAAATCTGCTTCCTATAACTATTACAGTAGCAGAGCGCACGTCTTGATGCTAGAGCTTCTTTAGACCACCTTCGTACATGTCTATATTATAAGATACAAAATGTTCAACTGCGAATAGACTTAGGGAGGTAGTTGTTGTTGGTTCATGGGTAAAGAAGTCAGTTTCAAATGTCTATTATCAACCTACTTTACAGGTTGATTATTTTTACCAGTATAATGCATGTGCTTAGGAATCTGTTCTTGGAGTACACTGCCGATAGATAGTAATATCTACGATTAATCGGTTTCAGCCAAGGTCTTTCATCCAAACTGGCCAAATTTCACTTCAAACTGAACCGCTGTGCAGTTTGAATTGTGCGTTGCAATCAATTAAAACGACAGATACCACAAACGAACCAGGAAATATACTATGAGGATCTTCACTTGATTATCTTGATCGTGTATTCCATGCCATTTATGAAATGATGACTTCATCGTCGCTTCCAAGCTGTGCTTCCTGACTGTAGTTGGTATTGGCGCATGTTTCATCCGTGCATGACGGCAAAGTTGAAGACTATTGAGTCAGTTAGAACCGAGTTTTAAGAGCGGTCAGACAGCTGGTTGTGTTATGGCACGCCATATTTTTTACTGTCATTCGACTCACCAAACTGTCGAGGTAAGCATAGTTTCCTAAAGGTTTGACCTAGTCATTCAAGTGACCAGTTTACCCATTTCGCATAGGTTTGTTTCAAAAATACCTAAATGTACGAGTTGGCGTAAATTAAGTTAGGATTATCATATAAAATCTTGATCAACCCGTTTGCATGTGCCCAAAACTACGAGCTCCGAGATACACATTTTACTGTTTGTTCTTTCCCCCCTTCTGCGTATTCCCCTAACATTCTATGATATTTCTGTTCCAGAGCTCGTTCAATTGACTATCATGCAGATACCGGGGCTCGTTCCAGGAACCGGTTTGGCCCTGTGACAAGAGGTGAAGTTGATATCGAATCAAAAGATACTGAGTCTTTCGACGCTTGAGCTTCCGAGTTCATTTGGGCAGCCAACCGTTGCTTAAACACGTGGACACACGTCGACGAATCACGCATAAAAATCAATAAAATTGAGAAAGCATCGCTCGCTTCTACCCCGCGCTTAACCTCAAGCTTATGAGCATGTTAGAGAAGGTTATTTAATTAACCAACTCTCTAAAGGAGTACTGCTTGTCTGCAACTCTCCTAGTAACTAAAGTTGGTTCCTCGCCAACACCGGGATCGCTACATCGGTAAAGTTTTTTGGTGTCCATCAAGCTGACCAGGGATGCTCGTCGTTATACGCATATTGCGTCTAATGGAAAGAAGGGTTGTATTAAACCGTGTAGGCACGAGCTGAAGGTAGTCGAAGTCAACAAAATAATTATCTAAACCAAAATGAATTCCTTCCACTGGCAAAATATGCGAGATCCCTGCATATCGGTGAACAACAGCGCAAAAGTGATTGTGCACAGACAGCCACAGGACAGCGCTGAAAACATTTAGTTAAACCTTGTCTATTCGCAAAAGTAACTGGTTGTTACCGCTCTTTTTGTTTAGAATTTTGCTTCATTTATCAAAAGTATAGAATTTAAATTATTTCAGTGCGAGCCATCATAATTAAAAACTGACGAAAGCAAACCGATGCGAATATTAACAGGAATACGAGGAAAACATTCTCCAACGTTTCATCAAAGCATGTGCAAAAGGTTGCATCATTCGGCCCAATGAAATGGTGTTTCTGACATGAGATTACCATTTATTACAACGGTGATAAAATACACATAACTGGTTGCGTACACGCCAACCCCACATGCCAAAGTGCTTTCTCTCCAATATCATGTAAGATAACATCATGTAAGCAACACTGCTGTGTGCTTGTCCACATGCGGTTACAGTCTTTGCCCCCTCGAAAATGAATGGATTTGATATATATTTATTGCCTTAGTGAGTTATTAATTCAGATAGTACCCTAAATGCCCCGTAATGCTTCGGGCTGCACTTTCAATATGATGGGCACAATAATTAGTACCCATCCATTGAAACCACTAGGATTCGAACCCGTAGCCACCAGCGGCTTTCACAGCCAATCAGCAGCTTACTCTACTGGACCACGGAGAACAATGGCGGTCTGTCATGATTTACGAGCCCACTGTGATATTGCGCGTCTTATAACTTAGTCGTGAGAACATCACACAATCCACCCTAACCGTTTCCAAATACTATTTCGTAAATAGCTGCTGTCAGTGGACATCATGTCTTTCGGGAAAATCCTGACTTCTACAACCTTCATAACATATATAAAAATGAAGTATGAGATGCTATGTATCGCAGTTATTTTGGGAATCTTTACTGTCTAGCACTGTTTCCCATGACCTAGTAGCATGAGCTGCTGACGGGCGGTGAAAACCGCAGGTGGCCATGGGTTAGATTTATGGTTGATCCGACTGATATGTGCTACTGACAAATCCCAAAGGGACGGAACGTTCGTCTACTATTTTCGCAGTATTTGGAGGAATATCCGATCTGAAAACTACTGCGATGCAGTTCCATTAATTAGCTTCTTACTCACTCGCGACTAGACGGAATGGATATTTGTTCCATTGTTAGAGTGATCTGTAACTAAGGCATACGTTGCCTGCGAGAGTCATCATACACTTTAACTTGAGGTGGGAAGCACCTTAGCTTCTGTGCTGCAATACACACAAATAGAATGTGCAACAGTTGCAAACCAGCTGAGCTACCGGTAACGAATGGGCGTCGTTCCAGTAAGCACCCAGCCCGCTACTATGATACAAAACATTTTACTGTGCAAAATTATGTAAGGCTAAGTAGTGTGATGTGATTGAATGCGGAGGCTAAGATGCATGGGGTGGGACAAAGAAACTCACAGCACGAACGCCATTAAGATCGGCTCCTAGCCATATCAACAAGTGTATCCAGTCAAACGTGTTCATCTTCGTTAGGACCCCAGCCAGGAAGCCGAGAAGCTACAGCCGACGCCAACTTCGAAGTGAGGACCTTCATTCCTCTCGAACAAGTCATGGCTTGGCCAACCCTCCTCTTCATCCATCCACACCCTCAGCGAGCATATAACGCACGTCGCAAGAGTCGGCGTGCTGGCATGTATAACACGTGGACGAGCCATGGGATTCTGGTGCGTGAAATGACGATACGGAGCGGTTCAGTTCCTTTTCCTGTGCCGGAAACAAGGCACCGAATACGCTTGTTGCTAACGCGGTGTTCCCACCAGATGTGAGCTAAATTACGAAGGTACCGATGGACAAAGTTAACTAGCATCGTTATGTCCACTGATCTAAGGGGCTAGGTATCGCAACCGTACAGTAAGGTCCAACGTACTGCCGCTTTATACACTCTACCATACAGAGCGTTTGTGATGTCGCGCCGGCGCCATCTTGTGGCGCTTTTGCGCCACAAGATTTTGTTATACGGTTGGTTATGTCATTTTAATCCCACGAACGCTTATACAGCTACTCAAGTAGTTGAATTTTTGTACGACTTCTAGCTGATCCGCACCTAGGGTCAGCGCAGGAGGTGGTCAAAGCCAATCTTGCAGGAACACTTTGCAGTTTGTGGGTGCGAAGCAAAGCCCGAAGTGACGGACAGCCAGTGCTACTCTGTTCAGTGCAGCTTGGCACGTTTGAAATGTCCCAGATTAGGGCGATATTGTCAGCATACTCCAAGTCAAGAAGTCGTTCTCCAGGTATCAGATCCACGCCAACTAAATCGAATCCAGCAAACGCTGTTTCCATGTCTTCCCCAAATGCTAGTTGAAGAGCAAAGGTGACTGCGGGCATCTTTGTCTCACATCGCTGGATATATTGATGGACGACGACAGCTGGCCGTAATCCCCCACAGTGACTGCGCTTTGCGCGTATGTTGCTCGGAGTATATTTACTTTCTTCTTGGGTACACCTTTACTTAGAAGAGAGTCGAAAATATCAGGTCCATTACACGAATCAAATGCACCTTTAATATCGAAGAACACGATAACCGTGGGCCGCCAATAATAATCGCAGTGTCCAAAAACTGACGTAAAGTGAAGATGTGGTCGATGCAGCGACGACCTAGACGAAACCAGGCTTGCTCTTCACGAACATGGCTTTTACGAGTTGCAGTCAGTCTGTGAAGGATGAAAGACGCATGCAATTTGGAGGCGATGGGGATCAGACTGATTCCCTTATGGTTGCTGCATTCCGATGGTGAGTCTCCCTTGAACATTGGGAATATGACGGAACGGCTCCCGTCGCTTGGGACAGTTTCCTGCTCCCACATTTTCAATAGTAACTCAGGAAATCATCTACTAGGGCAGGTCCCCTGAAGTTGAAATGACTTGAAAAAAATTATCTGTCCCGCGGCTTCAGCTAACTTCAAGAGTCAGGCATCATGCTCGACTTCTGAGTCAGAGGGAGGATCCAAAGTTACAGCCCACGGAACAGGGCCATCAGTGGCCTGCGAGAAATCTGACAATTCCGACCGATTAAATTGCCTTTATAAAGTACTTAGAAAAACACTTTAAGTGTTTTGGCAAGTTGTGGAGAGGTTGTAAACTCTCCACCTATAGTTTAACTAACCTCAGGTTTCCTGCTGCCCGTTTCCCGTATCATCCGGAAAAACTTACGAAGGTTACAAACGGCAGCGCCTATTTCCATCTCTGATGCAGGATGAAACCACCAGGATTCGTGGTTTCTCTTCAGGTAATCTCGGAGTTTTTCCCGGAGTTTACCGCGAGTTTCCTTGTTTTATCTTCTAGCTGGAATGTGTCGGCGAGCATCGATAACTTCCGGAGACTACGAAGAGGCCCAATGTCCATGTTGGCCATTAGACTTTTCACTTGAGGTTTGCCTGGTGATAGTAGGGTCTGGTGAAGATGTGACCAGTGAGCTTTAATTGCATCCTGTCAGCGCTTACTCACTCTCATGTCGGCGCTTACTCACCTCTCATGTCAGCTTAGTTTGTTAGGCATTCAAAACAGCTGGCTACGCCAGTTGGCTGTTATCACTGCGCTCACAGCGTCGTGGGCTTCCGCCAAAACGCATCCATACGTAAACATACTAATGCATGGTCAGTGTCCACAAATGTGCTCTGAATTGACCAACATTTCTGGACGCAGCCTCTTCAGCGGTAACTTAATGAAATGTGATCGCTTTGCTTCCCCAGCTGGTTCGAGGCTGGTGGGCGCCAAGTCATCCTCCGGCAGGTACTGTGTTGAAAATTAGTGCTCGCTAAGAAATAAACGAGCATCATCACATAACTAATGTAATCACTCACCGTTATCATTACAGGCACCTACACCATGTTAGCATCACAGATGGAATTCATCAGTGGAGATTTTTCCAAGCTGAGTGTTCAGATCTCTAGCCAACACAACAGTGTCCGAGCTTCTTCTGTGGCGAAGGAGCTAGTTCCGTCGACGACTTTTATGGAATCATCGCTAGAATGTGTGGGTTCAAAGGCAGCGATGACGAATAGACACCTATTAGTACCACGAAACTTCGAAAATTTGTACGAGCCAGCCAGTCGGACCGCATACATCCGGCTAATGATTGGGATCAAATCAAACAAAGCAGCTTCAGCCAAAAGAATCAGGGCAATACCAACACTGGCTTGGCTGGTGCTCGAAGTTGCATCGTCACCGGCTAGGCGCAATGAGAAAGTGCTGCTGATGTCACCCGAAGGGGGTCGCAAATTGAGCAATGAGCTCGAGTTTGCAGGCTGTCTCCAATTAGCAGCAAATATCGATAAGTTGGGTCCCTAATGTCCGGGCAAGTGCTGCCTAGTTACCGATCTGTGGCAAGGCGTGTACATTGAGGCATGCCAGTCTGAAGGATGATCGAGGGCTCCAAAAGGAAGCCGATGAACTGAGTTTGACGACTTGCTTTGTCATGAGCCTGTTTACAAGGCAGGAATGACTCTCCACGGTCACATGTGAGTTGAAACTAGAAGACAAGCGACTTTTGAAACCAGGTGGGGGATAGCCAAGTATTGGGGGTTTATAACCGGGGGAAAGCAGTGAAGCTGGAACGGGACGATAAGGGTTAAAAAGCGGAAGATGTGGAGCTAGAATTTGGAAAGGCTTGAGTAGTGGCTTCCAAAGCACTATCCACCCCACTTGATGCAGTAGAAAGGGCACTGGTAACTATCTTCTGCTGTGACCAGAGCCTCAAGAAATGGTTTGACGAAGGATTCCTAGTACTGCGTGCGCAGGATGCTGGCAGGTTATCCAGGACTAGAGAAGAGGACGACTAGGGTTCACAACCAAAGCCTTTGGTTCAAAAACCGTACCGCAAGGCAGCGGGTTTTGCGTTGGGCTACATGGAGTCCGTTCCAGGGAATAAGTTGCCACCTTCATTCCAACCCCCAACCTGCAGGACCAGGAGGCCGAGTTTGTCTGGCCTTTAACCATTGACCAATCTGGCATGAGTGGCTCTGAAAGCGCAAAAACATCACCCAAGCATAGCTTAATGGATCTCTGAAGCACGCAAACCATCGCACCAGCCTCATTGCCATGGCGCTACATGCGAGAGAATGTGGATTATATCTGTCCATCTTCTTGTGATCGAATTCTTACTGAGCTGACTTGTATATAATATGTCTTTCCTTGTTTACATTCGCTCTCTGTGTTGCACTAAACTCGTAGCGGGGACTGGACCAAACTATTCTCATTGTTTGACAAAAGTGATAGGATATAAAACGTTTCTGCGAGACAGTCATTAACGACGACAAAGAAGAAGCAAAGGAATAGCAAATCAAAGCAGGCGTCGTAGATTTAAACAACTTAAAATTCAACGTGCTCATCAGTTAATTACTACTCTAAACGTCTATATTCGGGACATTGTTCCGTGAGCCAGTGAGTAATTTTCCCTCTACATGCACCGATTCGCAGGTTTGAAAGCGCAATTCACACCCTGAATAAATGCTAAATAATTCAGTAAAATAATTGTGCAAAATAACTACACGCTGTGCCGATTTAATTTTATCGGCGATTTCTACGTTTGTTTTCTACAAATGCATAAAGATAGGTAGCGTTTGGTTTCATCATGAGGTTCCCAAAGCACTGTAACAACACGGTAGCAACGGATATGCGCGATCTTTAGCGACTAACTCCTGTAGATGTCGGAGTTCCACAACGGTGCTATATGAACCACCTAAATGTGGACAAAGGCAGGAACAGTCCATGAAGATTGGCTATATTATTTCTACACTATCCGGAGTAATGCGTCCTAGCGCCAAGCTTTGTTTATCCCTGTTATCCACCTCAACATCATCCTCGCCTTTCCGATTTACACTGATATATCGGCGGGTGGTTGTCACAGCTTCAGCTTGGACTGGTTCATCGCTTTCTGCTAGTAGTTACTCTACATACATCCAAGAGGACAAGCGAGTCAAATTAAGCAACTGGCACAGCCGAGGTTAACTTTTTGAAATCCGGACACCAGGTCGATATTCCGTTGCTTCAAGCAATATTTGCGCAGCTTATGCTTATTAACCGAGACTAATGTGAGTGGTTTCGCTCTCTGATTGTCGATGTCTATCTTACTAGTATAAATCAGGAAGAAGCCTTTCTCGGATGCAGATTAAATGAGAAAGATAACACTGCTAATCAATCTATGAATCACAACCGACCTACTAACATGTAAGCAGCTTTTAATGCTTAAGGTTGTTTGTTATAGTCTAAGTTGACTGCTGTTCAGCTAAATTACGAGCTTCTCGTTGCATTTCAAATATCTAAGCAACAACTTACTCTTCCTGGTTGAATG
>CALYDF020002182.1:0-17078 GCA_944474145.2 Dicrocoelium dendriticum | reverse complement strand
GGTCACCTTACTAGGACATGATAAATGTTATATTCCTCGGTGTTTCGAGGTGCAGTCCAACTATGTGGTCTGATCAATGTGTACAACAAGATCACAAAAAATAATCAATTTGTTCACGCTTTTTACAATGGATCCAAAAACAGGTACTAAACTAATTGGCAGGATTAAGGCATTAAAGTAAATAAAAAGCAGGAACAATAACGTAAGTAAATTTAAACAGATGTCCAGTTAAAGTAATACGGCCACTCGTGGAACCATCCCCAGGGGACCTGCTTCCATGCAAGGTATTCCCTCGAAAGTTTTCGCTCGCACTTCCATGCAATTACTGGCCGTGTGCCGGTGTGGCGTAGTAGCATATGAGCCATCACCTGTATATCATATGTTTTGTTCTTTTTAGAGCTGTTTTTGAACATGTATTATGTGGCCATGAAGGCTCAGCCCGGTCCGTCATGCGGATCATTCTATTATGGCACTTTTTTATACGCCAGTCAGTTGGTGGCAATTTGCCTTGCATAGGTAACGTTTTTTATAATCTGGAAGCTGTAATCCGTCACCACAGGAGATCAGCCCAGTCGTGGTCAACCATGAAATAAGGAAGAATATAGAAAAGAAGAATTATGTGAAAGAGGTACTATATCGTTAATGTAATAAATAGGCAGGTATGTTTTGTACATCGGCATAGGAATCGATCGAGCCGATCATACGATAAATTGTGTAGCGTGACAGCTGGAGACAGATGACTGTATGAGTTGTCCATAGGCAAAAGTCGCGTGAGGAATCAGTTATTGCCATCACTGAATTCAAGTATATGTTTCTGGACTGTTAGTTTCAGAAAAGAGGGGGAAATGATTAGCACTGGAGAACAAATGTAGCGAAAGAGATCGCAGAACAGTATTACGAATGAATCAATTTGTGGGGAAAATTACGAAAATAGCTCCTGACGTCACACCAGTAAATAATTTTGCTCTCGGTTTTAAACAGAAGACAGTTGATATGAATTAAGTTTAAAGGGAGTAAAACCGCATGGAAGGTAGCGTTAAGGAATAGCATAAGAAGCGGTTTGTATCAGCTCATCCTAGCTGATCAAGTTTTCTCTGGTGCAGTAGAGTTGATGTTCTCCGGTATCATACATGATCCGGCCCTTCTTCATACAGTTTTTCATAATCAAATTGAATGTTTAAGATCCATTTCGCTCTGTCCGTTGACAGATAAGCCTTTATCATTTTCTTGAACATGCAGAAATGTTCAATACATCTAATCTCTTTTGGCAGCTTATTCCAAATGGAGCCATACCTAAGAAGATAGAAATTTCTCCTTAGACTGCTCTTGAATTTAGGTAAATAGAATATGCATTCTTTATCTCGCAGTTCATAAGTGGTGTTTTCCCGAAAGTGCAATTGATAGGTTCCAATATATGCTTTCCTCCACGCGAGTTTGTGGAGGAAGCACAGATTTAGTTGCATTTTTCGTAACCACAGAGGTTCAAGATTCAATTGCTTGCACCTATCTCGGTATGAAAGAGCGGTTGAACAGCCAAATATGCGCTTCGTAAAGGCGCGTTGGACGTTTTCAATGGCTCTCAGGTCAGCCTTTCGCAAGTTACTGAACACAGCACAACAATATTCAAGCAAAGGCCAGATACTGATTTTGAAAGCAATTAGTCTGGTTTCTTTCAAGGTTAGCAGGTGGCATATGAGCCCGACCGACTGCTTAGCCTTTTTCACTATATGATTTGTATGTTCGCTAAAGTTTAACGAACTAGAATATCTTAAACCTAAGTCACGAACAGACTGGCTGATGGGAATGACTTCATCATGAAGCCTGAACACTTCTGCTGCTATCTGACATCCATACGATAGAATACTACACTTCGATGTTGCAAATGTCATCTGCCACATATCAGCCCATCTCTCAATGGCTTCCAAGTCGCTTTGGATATTGTTAACTTCAGCGGTACGCTGAGAACCTGGGAACGTGTAGACCACCTTTAAATCATCAGCAAATAAGTAAGGCTTCCCAAATTGTATGACAGAAACCAGGTCATTTATATACAGTAGGAAGAGCAACGGGCCTAAGACACTGCCCTGCACCACTCCACTGGTAACCAGACGAGGTGAAGAGATGTAACCATTGATATCCACAACTTGCGACCGTCCTACAAGGTAAGATTGGATCCAAGAGTAAAGCGGGTTTGTAACACCGTACTTACTTATTTTACATAACAGCTTTTTGTGTGGGACTCTGTCAAAAGCCTTTTGCATGTCGAGGAAGATAACAATGCACTGAAGACCTGAGTCAATTGCTTCAGTTAGATGGTTAAGGAAGTCAACTTGACAGGTAACACACGAGCGAGACTTCAGAAAGCCATGCTGTGAAGATGAGAGATGTTTGTGCGATATTAGGAAGGAAACCAAATGTTCCTTAACCATTCTCTCTAGCATGCGTGAGAGAATGGCTATGTGACTAATGGGGCGGTAGTTCCGGATGTCAGTTTTCGACCCGGACTTATGTCTCGGTATGACCGTAGCCGTTTTCCAACGTTCGGGGTATTGACCGACTGGAGAGACAAAGAGAAGATATTTAATACAATAAGTGGGATATCATCTCCACCGTGTTTGATTAAAGCAGAAGAGATCCCATCGGGGTCAGGTCTGTAGGATGGTCGTAGACAAGTAATCATACGTTTTATCGTAGCAACACTAAGCTCGATCGCTGGGACTTGTTCAGAGAAGTGAAACGAGGTTGACAAATCCAGGGTTTCTTTTTCAACATTAAAGGATCTAGCAAAGTATGAGTTAAAGGCTTCCGCCATGGCGATTGGGGAATCAATGCAATCACCTGTAAGAACACATTTAGTGATTTACCCGACAGAAGCATGGCCATTACCGAATTCTGGTCTAGGAAATTTCCGAGTTTAATGCAGAATGTTCTTGCAATTGTTCAAGACCTTATAGTGGCTAGAAGGCTATTCCACACGGCAGCGTATCATCTGAGGAAGAAGTTGGATCGAATAGCTGTCTTGGTTCTTGACACAAGCATTTATAGATGTTTCCGAATGAAGTCCTGTAGCAGTTTAATGTGCATAAATTGAAGTGTCTTCTGGATTATGAGATTATGTATCAGCATGAACTTATGTTTCAGTCGTCTCAACCAAAGTAGCTCGAATTTAGGCTGCTGGCAACGATTCTGGTAGCTCAAGGTGGACGATTTACTGAACAATGGTTTAGTGAATGATCGCAATAGATTTTCCAGAGCATTTTTGTTCCAAAATCGTAAGTTTCAATGAATGTTGCTAAAGTAATCAAGGATGGTAAGTTTAAGGATGCTGAAAAGTTCGGTTTTTGCAGGAGTTGTGTGAATTCTATGGTATGGATCGTTTGGGGCCAGCTATTTGACATCCGGCCCGCTCTGAAGTTTGAGGAGTATAGTATGCCTAGTTCATAAACAGTTTCACACAGATGTGTTCCTTAATTAGCCTGCCTAGCTTTGTTAGGGCCGATCATCCGTTGGACATGATGTTTGAAATAGCCGCTGGAAATTTTATCGCACAGTTTCTCAAGTGCATCAGTGTCTCCTTTTGCGAGCAACATTGTGCTCTGAAGTTTGTTTCGTCGAAAATTGTAAACAATCTTAACGTAGTCGTCAAGAAAACATTATCTACAACATTCGAAGGATATATTGATATCTTTACCAATGTGTAAGGAAGGGACAAGTAAGCTTCTGTGGATGATACAACTGGCCAGTAGACGTGCGGGAGAGTAATGGTTGCTCAGGGTGACTATTTGGGAACTCCAATTCAGGTACGAAGGCATTCAACCCAGTAGTGCGTCTGACCGTAAGGAAAATTTTCGAGTAGCTACTTTTAAAGTAGCCAGTCGAATGCGAGCAATTCACAGTATCTCTCTGCCTCATCATCGATATATATATATATATATATATATATATATATATATAATTGTTCTCACAAACAGGATTTTTCGTCTGTTCCACAGTTTGGTGGATGAAACCTAAGAATCATATGAATTATATACATACAATACATGCAATACAATTATGCATGAGGTTCATTCACGGATTCCTATTGCATGCTTGTCTTCAAGCGTGTTAAACCACTGGCACTCTTCATCATTAACTCCTTATCCAGGAAGATGTACGGGTCCAACGGCGGCTCGAAGCGACGTCAGCGATTTCGTAAACTGTCACCAAATGTAAAACTGGCCACCACGTGATTACCTCCAGGCCAGTCTAGAACGAACGAACAGAGTGTGGCGTCGCAAATGCTAAAGCGTCATTCACAGGATATGACCAAGCCATCTCAAATGGCGCAGTAAAACCAGCTTGTTGAAGAGGATACTGGAATTCCCCAGGACGCAATGTGTAACTTCACTACTAAGAACTCGACGTAGCTCCCGCACATGAGCAATTCTTCCCAAACAACCGTTGTCGGAATCCGAAAGACGGCGCATGTCCGCGCGAATCAGTTAGAACCGGAGGCCTTACAACGATTTTGAACGAACAGAGGCACTGTAAACACGACCCTTTATAGAGAGTAAAACGTTCCGGCGGCACTACGATTGCCTCAAATTGATAACCGCTGACCGAGCTTTAGCGATGCGAAGAGAAACATCTTTGCTGATATTGCCGCCAGCATAAACAAAGCTCCGAAGGTAGAAGAAGCTATCCACCTGCTCAAGTTGTGTACCTTCAGTGCTGAGTTCGGGAGTAGGTGTGGATTAATCCTGGAGCAGTACCTCACACTTTGAGGGGGCGAAGCCCATGCCATACTTAGACGCTTCAACCGCCAAACGATTCAGAATGATATAGAATCAGTTGCATAATCTGTGTATCGTCACCAGGTAAGGTGATATCTCCATCATAGGCTAAATCGGTCGCTCGATCACTTGACATAAGCTCTAGGCCAGAGTTTTGGTAAACTTCGCGAACTGTCGGCAGAACATCTATGATTTAAAAATTGAAGAGGACGTTGGGCAACTCTGTCGCACACCACTATCGACATCCAAGCGAGAGGAAAGCTGTAAGAGATATGAAGGTAAAGTGCGCGTTGTATGGCGGTTTACATCTCAGATACCCCGTTCTTTAACAGGAAAGGCCATAATGCATGTCCATCCATCGAGTCAAATGCAGCCCATACGGGGAATATTCTGAGAAGTAGATTGAATGCCTATGGCCTGGGGGCAACCGTAATAAGATTAATCCCGTGATGATTAGCACATGAAGTGCGTGCTAGTTTCTTGAAAATCGGGACAACTGGCTGGCCCCATGAGGAAAACATATTTTCTTCGTAAATGGTTTTTGCTAACAACGGAGCCAACTGGTTAATAATTGATACAATGCTGAACCCGAAAAGCTCCGGAGGAGGTCCATCTGAGCTCGCAATCTTGAATCACTTGGAGCGTTGGATCTCGAGGCATATTTCCGCTTCGCAGGATAGGTCTTGTGGGACTGGCCAGGGTAAGCAAAAGGGTGTACTGCGTGCACGGATGGACGGTGGAGGACAGCTGAATTGCAATTGAAAGTGTTCGGTGTAGCGGTCTAAAATCCTCTGCTGGTTGGTGATCGGAGACCCATCCGCCACGAAAGTAACTTTACTCACGCCAAACTTCCTGAGGCCAACAGGCCGAATGAGTTGGAAAAGTCTGCGAGTGTTGCGAGAGAAGGTAGTGGTCTCCATCTCCAAGGCACGTTCAAAACAATATGCCTCACGATTCTTGCGCACGCTTTGCCTCAGTTGCCGGTTGGCAGAGCGGCGCCGCTCGTTGTTATCTGGTCCTACCGGTATATCACTGCGGCGGTCGAACAGCCCCAGAGAGCGAGCAGATCGAAGCTTTTAAGAAAGGTTTGGCTAGATCGCAGCTTGATTTTCCGGAAGTGATTATCGCCTTCTGTGTACAAGTCCAGTGTTGCTTAATGTTTTGCGGTGGATTTTAAATGAGTGCATCTGCCAGTGAAGACTGATAACTCGCCTCGACCGGGAAAGCAGTTGATCTTATCCCATTAACCTTGCGGTTATTTGCTTTGCGGACCCCCCTCTAAACACGCACATTTTTTGGGCAGATCAGCTCTTGGGCCAGGTAGTCACCACATTTATTGTGGACAACTAAAGACAATCTGTGCGAAGCACTGGTTTTCCCTGTGTATCTGTTTCAGTAACTTATGCACAGTCTCGCTTTCGACATGAGGCAGCAACTTTGCAAACATTTTAGGCTGGCCAAATGATGATTCATAGGTCGAGTTGTTATAGCTTTTGCAGAAGTCGTCGTTCACATTTTCTACATCTACCTTGGTGGTCGGCGTGCAGCGTTTTGTTTTAACATCCTCTAGAGTTCACGGCTGCTGCTGTTCATATGTGTACAGGTTGTTACGACAGCACAAATCTCTTTTCTTTTCCTCCACACTACAGCGATCGTTATCAGTAACTTTTCATGTACTTTCGTGGTCTTCACATATGGGTTAGAGGGTTACACTCCTCCGTGTCAAGGAAGTATCTGTATTTCATGCTTTGTTATGATCTCTCTAGAGCACTTCATGTGAATTAAGTATTCGAAAAATCAGGAAATGCTCATTCTATAATGCCTACCCGCGAATCTTCTCTGTCCTCCGCTACTTAATTTTGCGATTCACCATCGCCTGTGTGTTCCCACAGTTGACTTATTTTTGCTCCCTTGTGATATTTCTTGGTTTATAAAGCAGTCATTTCGGAACCCGGATATATCATTGAAGCAACGGTCTCGATTTAGTCTCATTTAGAAGCCAATCTCTTGATATTCTTTTACCTATTCATTCCTGTTCATACGAAAGGTTTACTTCAAAAATACTCACACACTTCATATTGTTTTGTCTGATTGTGGGTCAGCTTCACCGACCAGACAAAGTACAGATTAACATATACTCCTATATGTACTTTATACTCGTCTCTCAATGCATATTTGACGCATTTTTTATGCGACCAAACCTCGGTCGATCTGCAGATTTGCCTTGTAACCATACTACTGTCTGTAATGCCCAGTCAACTTTGTATTCGCCCCTTTATGGTTTATTCATTTTATAGTGCTGAAGGCTGGTGTGTACCATTCTGCTATTCACCCTGCTTGGTACATAAAGCTATATCTTGATTTGTAATTCAGTTGAAATGTGGTTTGCGCTTGATGTGCCTTAAAACATTGCTGCCAAGCAACAGCTAATTCTCAGTCCGCAGTTACAGTAAACGGCCGCCATTGTCCAAACGTGCAGAATTGAGCCCAAACTACTCATCCGATACGTAGCTGAGAAGACCTAGTTACGCGTTCATATTCCCACAAACTATGCGAATAGCTGGATTGGTAACATTGAATAGCATGCTAAATTTCTTACACAATTCATGTTTGGGAACAACAAGACTGTAGTCCGATGGAATATAGTCTGTGACCAGTTTCAAACGGCGTTTGTTGTCAACCAGTGTGTTGGTCTAAGCTGATCGCGTCAAATGAGTTGCATACGGATGGCAGTTCGCCGTGATCTCAACAGCAAACGCGGACTCAATCCTGGAGTTGACATCGATTCCCAGTCCAGTTTTAACTGTGGTCATTGCATTTGCAACACAGGATACGTGTAACTACTACAATGAGGGAACACGATGGGTGCAGTTACTTTGATAACCACGTGAGGGCGATTGGTTGTCGGACACGTAATAGACGTCACCATCCAGGTTGTACAATGTATGCACAAGCGCAGTCTGCTGATCTATCGGTCTTTTAAGATGCGAAACTTAAACAGCGCCAGAGAAAGTGTATTACGGAAGACTGATGGTGGGTTTTTGATTATTGAAATTCAACGGGTGCTGCGAAGTTATGACTACGGACGACGGAGCACAAACAGCACTGAAAACCGTTGATTACACTCGGTAGTCAAAGGGGCAGAGGTTTCGACTACTAATCAAATGGTCTCGGGTTCAAGGCCTGCTATCTTTACCAGATGAGATCAACCAGAGTCGAAATGCATAGTGCTGTGCAATATTTTCAAGTTAGTAAAACCTAATTTCCATCTACACTTAGAAAGATTTATAATGAAGATAGAAGCAGCAGTTGAGCACCAGCTAAGCAAACAGCAAAACTATCAGAAAACACTCATAAAGCTAATCTGCATTTATCTGGGTTGTTTTTGTCTTTCTCTTTTAATTTATTCTCTACGGGGTCAACTACGAAGGCTCATTCCACAGACGGTGGAAGGGATTGACGGAAGAAATGCACAGAACAAATTATGTGATGAGCTCGAACGGCAATCACCCATCAGAGTAATTCAGATGTTTTGTCCCATCCACCTAACGAATTGTTTTGGAAATGTATATACTGGCTTGAATCTAATCTTGAAGACACTTGGTGCTGATATTCCGCTAGATTAGAAAATATGGTTAGGCACAAATGGTATCCCTTGCTTTGCAAGGGGGAAATAATCCGCTAAATCTGTCGTCAACTCTTATGCAACGAAAATAGTGTTTTCTAGCTCATCATGGATGATACTAAAAGTTCGAACATTAAGTGTCCCCATATACGACAAAGATGCAATTTTGCGTCCAGCTGTTACGAAACTCGGGTGACGAGAAAAGGTTTGGAAATTGCACACTATCCGCCCCAATAGACCCGGGACATGTTTACTGGAGTGAAACGTAAACAAAAATGCGATAGCCAGCATCTTGGTTACCGAATGTCAAGTCACTTTTCTGGTGGCAAAAAATCCTCTCAATTCAACACGTTTGGGCAGAACGGGGGCATCCATATTGATTTGGTATCATTCACGTTGGACAGAATAGACAGTAGTCGACGACGAAAAGCAACTACTGATGTATCACGGCCGCTAACCAACTGTACTCTCTAGCATGATTTGATCCATATAGGCCCGTTGTCACTTGAGGGCGAGATCGGCGAGAAAAAATGGTTGAACTGCACGCTCTTCATAATGTGAAAGCACTCAGGAGATTGCACTCAGTAAAACCACTTATCGATGTTGGCCAGCACATTATCTGGGAATTTTCAAGCACAATCCTAACGACGGTGTCCGGTTTTCTGATTTACCTCTCTCTGAGTGTAGGGACGACTGACAGTGTTTGAACTTGACGAGACGTGCTAACCATCTGTAGCGACTCGTGTCGATTTTCGAAATGGTACTTGGATGGACGAAATATACAGGTTGGCAGGCAGAGGGTGACGAAGAAACTAATCGAAATTTTGGTTCCATGCCACGGTAGCGGGTAAATCAGTATAAGGCAGCTCTGCGATAAGGCGAAGTTGTGACCAATGTCGCTCATTTCTTCATGGTTTCTTACAACTACTTCCTCCACTAGACAAATGAAGCATTCCTCAAACGATTCCGATTAACCCGTAAATCAGGTCCCTTGTGCAAAAATTCCCAATCGAAAAATCCCGTTATGTGTGCATATGTGTGAATCGTGGGTTGGTTCTTACAAGATGTCGAGTCGGTGGTTCCTTTTTGAATCAATAGAGAACACTGGGAGCTAGCTGGACGCGACAATAACCGATGACCAATTTTAACCGCTGACCAGTTAGCAAGTCGGCTAGTTGGATTATGCTGACGACAAGCTGACGTCATGCACTCCTGTCCTCTGCACCCTTCTAGCCGAAATGATTTGGCAGCGATGACTTCAGCTGTTGCCAACAACTGCTACATCAGTCCGTTTGGGTCTTGCTTAAGTACGGTGCAGAGCTTTTTAAATGGGTTTGTGGTGCGAATTTGAGGCTTGACGACAGTCAGGTGTCCCAAGACGGAGCAGTGCAATTTATTGACAATAACATGCCGGTGAGGCAAAACAGCGTTGCCCTATCCGCTCCGACAAACGTCTGGTCGTGTGTCTGTAGCACCTCACACCGCAGACGCAGGTCAAACATAAGACTCAGTTCGAAATTCTATCTAAAGAGTAACCGACAATAAATGAGTAATTAGTGAAGTGTTTTCAGCGCAAGTATTGACTCTAGTAACCATAACTATCTCGTACCTTTTAATCCATAGTTTCCCATTCAGCAGCTCGGAAGGGACATCTCCCTTGAAAGGAATTGAAGGGAAAGCGTCCACCTTTCGCTCAGCTATCCCTAGTTTCGGTTTATCACGGTTTAGTAGATGTTTTGATAAACTTTGTATCAAGTAAAATGGAGACTTGTTTGAATCATGCAAAATGTTAAGCACCTTCCACGAGTAGTATAAACTCTCTAACCATTAACTGACTGTGAAAATTTAAGTACTGATTTTGATATCAACTCGTACGGTTTCGCCAGGTTCATCAGGGTTGGTATTTCAAACAGCTTTTGACGAGGTGCTAATCCACTTCCACTTCAGCATCCTCATTCTGGCGGAAAATACTGTTCAACCTCATTTTTTGCGGACTGTGTCTAATTAAAAATAGACGGAGGCGCGCCAGCATTTGAGAACAAGACAAGAGTAACAGTGGATCCACTGCTTCACACATCAGATGTGACAACAGTCGTTCTTACCTACTTTTCGGAAGCCGTCGCCACGTACGTTCCGGCTCATTCATGCAATGCGTAACGTGACCACTCGCTCGCAAACGAAACAGGCACACTGATGACGTGGCTTGCTATGTAAAACTGGAAGGATATCTTCGGTGAAAGGGGGTACGCATTGGAAAAGATTGTTGACCAAAGAGCGCAATGTTTTCTTTTAGTGATCAGGTTTGCAGTGTTATGGCTTCATCGTAAGTCTCTGAGAAATTTCGAAGTAACCTGCCTGAGTTAAAACGAAAGAATTCCCAAAGACTCATTAATTAGAATCCTTTTCAACCATTGACCGTAGGGAACCACAAATCCCCATGCATTGCGATAAGACGTGATAGATTTTTCTACCCTTTTTGGGACTATGGCCAAGTCATTTCTGCACAACCTACTGAATGTGTATGGTGTTAAATCACCGGTGTCTTCGCAATTTAGCTCATATCGGTTTGGAACACCGCGTGTGCAACAAGCGAGCTCGGCATCTTGCACTTTGACGAGAAAAAGATCACCCTTCATGATAAATAGAGCGTTTCCCAGCGAGAAATCTCCTTACATACATCGAAAGTCCTCCCATTCCGTCCAAATTAACTGCATCAGATACACTTAAACTAGAATCAGGTTTCTGCTAAGTGGGAGCTTGGCATAACAACTTCTATTCACAAAGGCGCAAGCTGAACTGCGACTTCAAACTACTGCTTAGTATCACTTCTCTTTATCTTGTCTAATGTCATAAATCCCATCGTTGCCGATTCGCTGCTGCACCATCTGGAAATTTTCATTACTCCCGAGCAGCATGGCTTCCGTCGACCACCATCCTACACAAAGTATTTACTAGTCGCACCGAGTTGTTGGACGGAGTCAGCTGACGCTTGAGAGGACGTTGCTGTGAACTACCTGGCTTTTTTGAATTCATTGGATCGCCTAGATCATCGCATACCCGTTTACGAGCTCCAGTATTACGGGATCGGTGGCGCTGTCGTGAGCTACAGCGCCAACTTTCCCCTTCAAAAGCAATTGGTGATCAAAGTTCGGAGCTCTATTATATGACCCCATATAAGTCGAGTGGGCTATGCCCCAGGGCTCCGTTCTATGTCCACGATTGTTTTTAATGTTTAATAACGACCTCGCACAGGCACGCGCTTTAAACTTCCTACTGTTCGCCGACGACATCAAGATTTAGCGCAAAATTCAGTTGAATGCCGACCAACATCTGTTTCAGAGTAACCTAGACACAGTACATCAATGGTCAATCCAAAACGTACTGCATTTCAAGGTAAGTAAATGCAAGGCACTCTTTATAAGGCATCAAAGGATCTACTCATACAAGCTCGGAATACACGTACTGCAGGGATCTTCCGTCAAAAGTGATGTCGGTGGGCTTGTCTTTGATGTTCTGGGTTGTTCCATCCAATGCGATAACGCATCGAAAGTTGTTAAACGACACGTCGGGCTGTTGCGACGGATGTCCGGACAAATAGACATCTATACCCTCCCCCATGTCGAATGCGCAATTCGTGGCTGAAACACAACCTCATTGCGCTGGTGCAGCCTTAACGTGTGGCATCCATTTACGTCATTGGGATGCACAATCTTTCCTACGAGCAGAAGCTGAAACCATTGGGGTTATTTAGCGGACGATATCACCGATTACGAGGTGACCTAAAAATGGCCTACTTGATTCTTCACGATCCATCCACGCTCCTTACTACAGCTCAGCGGCAATACAAACCTGCAAGGTCACACATTGAAACTTTCAGAACAATATAGCCGTCTGGCGCAGTGCAGGAATTTCTTTTCCATTCATGTCTGGCACCCGTGGAATGCTCTCCCTGAATCGATCTTCTCTGTACCGACAGTAACAATACTTAAAAAACGGTTGGATGATGCACTCATCCACTTACACTTTTTTACTTATCACTATGTCTACATCCTACTCTTGAAGTGTACCTTGGAGTTATATGCCGTTAACACTGCGTGCTGTAAAGCTACGCCGATTTCAGGACTGCAACGGAGCAAACAACAAGTTTTTTTCATACTTAAAGCACTAATTTTTATTACTCTTTTTGCGATAACCCCACTAAACTATGCAATGGGACTTGTAAAGCAGCTCTTTTTACCTCGCATGAATTCATCGTTCATTGTATTGGAAAGCATCTTTCCCACTGGTAACTTTTCTTCGGCATTCCAAAGCCGGCTACTTGGGTTTGAGCTGTCGTCGTCGTTCTGGTGCTTTATTCTCAACACTTTTAAGTGCCTCGACACCGTAACTTTCTTCTTTTCTTGAACAGACTTCGAAATTTGACCAGCGTTTCTCGACCTCTGGTAATGAGCGATCAACTCACATTCATTTCACTCACTGTTAAGTATTTTTGTGTATTTTTACCTCAAAATATATCACGATCAAATCACTTTATGCACTTTTCGCATAATAACAAAGATCTTCGCCTTGTGCTTAAAGACTCAAAACGTTTTTAACGCTTTGCTCGTTATTTTATAACTTCGAGAGCAGTGCGTTTTCCATATGTGCCGCAGCACCATAGGTATGCTTTTCGCGTCTCGTCTGTTGCAGCGGGAATTCATCTAGAGACGCCAGCCATTGTACTCACTGTTTCTAGACTTCACCGAAGCATTTGATAGGATGAACCGTGAGGCCCAGTGGCTGGTACTGGGAAAGTTTGCTTGTCCGATTGAATATTTGCACAATGATATGCGGGTGAGGCTACGGCTCTTTGGGCAAACCTCGGATGACTTTGCTGTTGTCTCTGGTATGAAGCAAGGCTGTGTCTTAGCCTCTACCCTGTTTACTATTTACTTTCATGCAATAATGTCCTGTTTTTTTATACTGCTTGTGATTACGGTGTTCGTTTGGCGCACCGTATTAATGGCGGGTTGCTGAACATCTGTCGGTTCAGGGCGGAAACGGTAGTATGTGAAACAGCCTTTCATATGTTGCTGTCTGCTGAAGTCTCTTCGTTGTTTGCGCACAGCGTTGAGGATTCGTACCACATGCCTTAGGCCTTCTACCTCCGACAAATTCGGACTCACCATCAACACAAGCAAGACTGTTCGACTTTTTCAGCTTTCACCAGTAATGGAATCTATATGATTGTTGCAAATCCACATTGGTGGTGACGTTTTAGGAACCACCTCCCCAATTTACTACCTTGTGAGTGCAATATCTACCGGCTTGCGTATCCGCTTGTCAAAGGCGACTGCCGCATTTGGAAACCTGATGAGTTGGGTGTGGAAGAATCATCAGCTGACCATTGGGACGAAGTTGCTGGCATACAACTCGGTGGTTCTGTCCGTTCTTCTATACGGCAGTGAAACCTGAACGCTTTATCGGAAGGATGTGCGTTATCTGAAACACTACCATAAACAGTGCCTGCGTCGGATTCTGTGCACCGGCTAGAGTGATCGAGCTATTGTTACGGAAGTGCTGCACCGCAGTGGCATTTATGCAGTGGACTGCACACTTCTGCTGCGGGACCTGTGTTGGAACGGGCATGTCAGCCGCATGGAATTGAGGTGCATAACTAAGCAGTTGTCACATGGACAACTTAGTGTAGGGAAGTGACACGTGGGAAAACCGAAGTCACGTTACCGGGGCGTGATCAAATTGTGTTTGTCACGAACTAATGTTACTTTTAGGTGTTGGGAGTCAATTGCAATTATTCGGCGCTACGTGCATGTGCTTTATCAAGAGGGTCGGTGCAGTAGAAATCACTGTTGTATGCGAAAGGACACGCCGTTTGAGAAAGCGACAGGCACCAGTGGAGTCTAGCTCATCGACGTCAAGCACATGGTGCTGTAGCACATACGGTCGTGTGCGCCTCATCCAAGCCAGCTTCGTAAGTCATCAACGTGGCCATGTGGGACGAACATCCAGGAGAAACGAGTAAGCTAACTATCGTCAACGCAGCGGTTGATAAGTACACTACTTTGGTGCAATTTACTGACTCAGGCAACTAATGAGGTCTTTGCGGTGCGTGTGTCACATCGTCGCTGCATTTGGTCAGAAGTGTGCACGTGTGTTCGGTTTCTTGCATTTCATATGTTGCCTGCGGGTTGATGTCCCCCGTGTGGCTGCGCTAGATTTGAATGTTGATAAAGTGCCTACCTGGCTAGCACTCTCCACCTTGATTACTGGCTCCTGGAGACTGTGAATCGT
Source organism: Dicrocoelium dendriticum (assembly GCA_944474145.2). Taxonomy (NCBI): domain Eukaryota; kingdom Metazoa; phylum Platyhelminthes; class Trematoda; order Plagiorchiida; family Dicrocoeliidae; genus Dicrocoelium; species Dicrocoelium dendriticum. Next base: position 2,390 of record CALYDF020002182.1, on the reverse strand, counting down.
TGCTTGGAGGACGAGTAGCACAGTTCTTACTCCCATGCTAGACTCAAATTGTGATTCCATGCATCCAGTCCGAACGGGCTACAACCCAGCCGCCGTCTTGTGTACGTCTGGTACGCATGACTCCCCAACGAGGCATGAATGCTCCTGCTCTAAATGGTAAAGGCGTGTGGGCCGGCTCCGTTGATAAAACGCGGCTGCCATCTACATACCTCCAGGTCTTATTCCTTCGGGTTTACACTGGATATGGGGTGTGTGTGGATGGAGCTGTGATTGTTGCAGCGCAAGCCACCCATGATTTCTCTGTGTGCGCAGGCGTCCTGTGGTTGTCCTATGGAGGCCGCAGTGCCAAGCAAATCCGGAACCGGATGCCGCCAACCAGATATATGTAATCGTTGCATGTGTTCCACGCAACAACCAGCAACGATCATCTCGCGTCTCCAGCTTCAGAACGTTTACTTTTCAGCCGAGATCTTATTTCCATTCAGGAATCCCACTTGCTATAGGCTTCGCGAGTTTAGCGGAAGTGGATCAAAGCCACTAACCTTCCAGGACATGACAGTTCCAGTGTGAGTTTAATTATATTATATTTAGCTGTTGGGACGTTTGTAGGCATTAGTTTCGATGCTCCTGCTACAGATCTTATCGTTGGACGTCTACCGCCAAATAGCACTTGTAACTTTCTGTTAGTTTGCACTGGAGTGCCCAATTACGTCTTGACCCTATGAAAATCAAAATCTGGTTAATATTTAACTCTATTCCCGTACTGTTTTGTGCTGTGTTTCCTAGAGATTTTCAGCGAAAAATTTGTTAACATGAAGTACCTGGAAATAGGTTCTAATACTGACTTCCTCACACAGCCTAAAACTCATCTTCTATCATCTTCTTTCAGTGGCTAAATTGTAACATGTTTTTACACTACCTTATTTTACTCGCCAGTACTGCAACTTATTTACGTTGTAGACCGTTTTGCGTCGGTTTAGGTAACCGAATCACCTTGCGGGCGGTCTGCTTTACCTTGACACAACTGATGTGGGAGGCGATGAGACTGGTATCACCCACGGCTTTCACATGCGAGCAAAAGAAGCGTAGGGCGATCTTTTCAATTTTTGCATTCGCATTCCTCCGCTTTCTGATTTTTCCCGCTTTGAAGTTTGCTGCAAATTACTTATTGATCACGGACACTAATCTGGGTATCCAACGGCAAACCTGATTAACAGTCATAAAGGTGAGCTGCGAATAATACGGGGCGGCCAGCCTGGATGTGGACAATCCGCCAGTATACGATTTGCGTATATGGTGTTTGTGTCCCCCTTGTAACGAGGAACAGGGTTGCAATTTACGGATCATACTGAGGTACCTGACTTGACCGCATCTACATTTGTCAGGTATGGATGTGACATACATCTTTTTAGTTTGATAGTGCCCTGTGTCACTGATTGATATTGCCTTGTAAGTATTTATGATTTTGTTTAACGAAATTTGGTTTACACAGTAGAAGGTTCGCTACCCTCTATGGTATTCACATGAGGTTCAGCTCACTGCTTTTATCTGGAGCTCTTCGTGCTAACCCATCTGCAAACAATGCTACAACTGGCTATACCTCCTGTTTGATGCCACCTTACGTAAGCGTTCTGAGTGTCTATGTGACCCCTGTTGAACCATCTGTCTTCCGACGCATGTCCGTCGTTGGAAAACCCCTGCGTCGACTCTTTGGGGTGTATGTAGTCCAGCCGCGGCTCGTTAACGAAGATAATTTTTGTTTGTTTCATTTGGCCTTTTCATTTTATTTGAACTGCGGTTTACCTATCATTATTCTCGACAGCATCTCATCAGTTAATGGCATTTCTTTTACTAGATATCTTCCCCATTGGCCTGGCCCCAGCCATCGGACGACAGGCATTGGTTCTGGAACATTTGGCCCACCGTCGGTGCTGCTATGCCGGTAGGTTCTTTCTCCACCGTATGCATTACCACTACCATCTCTTAACCCTGCGGTTGCAGGCATTTGTTTTCGATAATCTTCGTATTCCCTGTCTACGTTTCCAATCCTTCTATGTCCCGACCAACGATGTTTACAAATCCTCATTTGGCATGCAGGAACTGCCGGACGTACTTTTCGGTGTTCCACATTTGCATCACCATTCCAGTTTTATCCCTTAAATAACGAAATGATTTGTTCGGCTATTTATCCATTGTTGTTCCTGCGAAACGAACACGTTAGGTTCCGTGCGTGCCTTAAGATCACGGAATGGTATCTCGACACCTACTTATGAAACACAGTTATTTCGATCAGTACGATCTCATAATGCATCATTTGCCGGGGATTTCGGCATACACTTGTGTTTTCACCTCACCTTCACCTTCTTCTTTTCTATCGCTTTCAAGCCACC
>CALYDF020002181.1:0-41797 GCA_944474145.2 Dicrocoelium dendriticum | reverse complement strand
ATCGTTACAAGATGGAGAAGCTGTTTTTCTTCCAAACTTCGCTTAAGGCGCTTGAATGACACTCTGGTCTTACGGTTGAAGGAACACAGTGGTGTTGGGTCACAGGAACTGCAATTTGATATGAAGTACGTGGAATTAGGGAGCGCAAAAGCTTTGTCGAGAGAAGGACTAATGTTGCGTTTTTCTGTATTTTGCCGTTAAATTTACGGAAATAGCTGCAGTCATCCATGCCTTTTTATTTTCCTGGTAGACTGCCGGTAGTTTTTCATGTTTAGACTTCTAAAGTTTGAGAGTTGTCTGATTTACAATTCACTGCAGCCGGTTCTCACTCCCCCAATGTGGTAGTGCACAGCATAACTGTGATACGCGCCTTGCTTCTTTTCCCACCTGCGCATTTCTGTCCTTTTACACAAAGCCTTTATCCGACGTCGTTCTGAATAGCAAAGCAGTTTCAGGTGAATTAAAATGTCTTGAGCTGTGTAGCCGGAACATATTTCGGGCAATTTTTCTGCCATTCGGATGCAGCACATGGATATAAGTCACTGCTCTCGTCCGATTGCTTACCAAACACGAGATCATCTACTGCTGAAAGCCTGTAGCTAACTGTTTGACGATGTAAAGTCTGTGTCATGTAATTGTTTTTACGAAGTGTAATGCTCGTTCTTAAATCACGTGTCCAGGTAATGGAAATTTCCCCCTCAGTGCTGACTGGCACTATTTCCAGAAACATGCGTTCATTTATTCGTTACCCATTTTTCTATCATTGTTTCTTTCAGTCTAGGTGTGTGTTTCACAAAGTCATACAAAAAGGGATTTCCTCTTTTATGTCATATGGATTTTTGTTCGGCAAACTCTGAAACTTAGAGTCAAAGTTAGTGAACTGTTCCTTCTTAACATCGACAAATCACTGATACCGTTTATCTGAGAATGCGTTTAGCTTTTCTGAAATCGAACTAGCCATTTTGTCCTTCGTAAGAACGCTCAAAAAGAACCACAAAATCGAACATGAATATTAAGTAAGCACGTACGTCAGCAGTACCCGCTCAGTCCTGACAATAAAACGGTCACGCGGTAAACATATACACACGGAAAGTGATAGTCACAGTACTTGCGATGGTATAGCGGTACCACAAATTGCAGAGCGCGCGAAGGGAGTACCGCTGCTCTTTTATTGTGTAACATGGCTCTATTAGATTTGTTCATTTCACAGCCCATAGCAGCATACATGCATTAGTTACATTGGGTGAAAACCCGGTCGAGGAGTGATGCATCACTCGATAATTCCGGTGTGGCTTCTCAATGTCGTAGGTTGTCCACCGCGCCTGTCCAGCAACCGCGAAGAACGCGCGACGCAAAAGACGATGACCAGGCATACGCAGTACGTGTCCAAAACACCGCAGCGGACACAGCGGGACGAGCCCCTCCAGTGAATGACTTCCTCCACCCAAGCCACGCTCTCTAACTTACACATTGGTTACGTGGTGCAGCGACTACACAGGGGCAATCGACCACAAGCAACAGTGCTCAAAGACAGACAGACGGTGCAGGTCGGCGATAGGAACAGGAAAGGTCTCGCAACGGTACAACAGTATAGCTCTGACGGTCGCACAATAAACCCGTCCTTTGATGGATATACCGATGTCATGGCGGTGCCACAAGTGCTTCAGCTTAGTGAAAGCGAGGCGAGCTCTTGGGATACGCAACGAAATCTGGTCTCCAATAGCTCCATTGGCTGTGATGCAACTACCCAGGTAGGCAAAACACTCCGTAACCTTCAGTCTCTCATAACCAAGATTGCGTGCAGTACAGGCATCTGAAAGTCTTGGAAAAGAGCTTTGCACCTGCATGGAAATAGTCATCCAACATTTTGACTCTTCAGTCGCAAGTTGGACGGCCTTTGGACCGTCACCCAGCAAGACGATCTCATCAGCGTAGTCCAAGTCAACAGCTCGGCTACGTGGGAGGAGATCAACGCAAGCGCGTTTAACGAATTATGCAGAGCATCCATTAGGACTTCCTCAATGGCAAGGGTTATTAAGATAATTGCACCTACATTGTCCCGGAATATCCCGGATGAAAGTTTCAGCCAGAAGTTACGTATATTGGCCTCTCATTAGCAACGCTATCCATGTTTGTGTCCCCACTTGCAGCATATGTGCATCAGCAGCGGAACTTGCAAACAAATTCATCCAACCCTGGATGCCAGCCTCTAAGCCATGGGAGAGAATTCACCTTCATTTCCCTGGTCCCGCTCAAGGCCATTTTTTGAATTGTGATTGATGCGTATACCAACTGACCGGACGTATACCTGATGAGCACAACTACGACAGCGGCCACGGTACGAAAATTACAACAGTTATTTGCGCAGTTTGGTTCCCCAAATACCTCGGTTTCCGATTACGGCTCGCAATTTATCTCCGACGATGTTGGTGCCTTTTGCCAGTGTAATTGTATCAAGCAATGTCGGTAGCCTCCGGAACACCCACAGTCCGACGGGTAAGCAGATTGATTCGTGGATACCATCAAATGTTTACTTCTAAAGCTGTGGGGGAACGACCTGCAGTGGTATTCTACACCTGTTCCTGTTAAGCTCCGTTATCCTGCGTTATTGTTGAAGCCTTTGGTATTTGCCCTACGCAGGGTTTAATGTGTATCTATCTGAGAGCTGATTACCTGATGTAATATGTTGCCTTTTTATTCTAATTGTTATTGCAGCACATCCGACCGGACCGCTCACTTATCTGTCGCACACTTGCCACTCAGCTCTGCAACATGGAAGGGCAAATTTCTGGTTTTCATTAAAACAATGCAATGGAAATAGTTAGCCTGCCGAATCTCAGCATGCCCCGTAATTCACTGGAACATGAATGATTTTCGACATCCTGCATACCGGACACTTTAGACCGTCGCACAACTCCCATATGAGCGTCGTGTTTGGGTACATGCAGTCTTTCAACATAGCCGATTTGCCCCATCGTCTAGGTCCCTGAATATGGGACGGCGAAGTTGGCCTTCTGTTCAAACTCACCTAAGCGTTTGTGCTGCGTGTACCAAAACGTTAAAAACCTTCGGGCGCCGAATCACGAAATAGTTGCGGGAACTGTCGGACAGGGGCCCGTCAAGTCAGGCCTGAGGACGTTTTTTTAGGACGGCCGTGATGTACAGATACTTGTGTCTCCAAAACTGCTGAATCATGCTGTATGGGGCGCGTTACTTGTACAACCACCCCTAACAGATGTGGCAGTGAAGACGAAGTGCACACTGGTTAGCAGCGATTTGTTCGCTCGCCTAAGCACCTGAGCATGGAACTACCTAATGGGGCTGATGTGGGTCAAACTACGAAAGGGGCCGGACACGTCTGGCCTGAAAATGTTGCAAATGTTTTCGCACGCATGGCTAACGTTATGGGCTGATCAGCACACCGAATCACCAGAGAACAAAGCAACTTCGAGTACGGAAGTAGAAGCCTAGAGCCACAGTGCCATTGCGATGGTCTTAGACATATAAATATGGAAAAGACTGATGATGGCATCTCCGCCATCTGGCCAGCCAACTTGTCGCTTTTTGTTTTCCCAGGCATTGCGTAGAGATATGTCTACGTTGCGACAGCGAGCGTTTTCGAAAAGGTTGTCTTTTATTAGCTTTTCATTGTTTGTAACCTTTAGTTTAATCTAATCGCGATGGAACAAAGAGGAACGCGCATACATTATCCGGCTGACGTGAAGGGCATTATACTGAAGACCTATGAGGAAGGCGACGACTGGAAAAATGTTGCACCTATGTTGCAGGTAAACGTGAAGACATGTCGCAGTTGGATTAGAAAGTTGGAATTGAATGAGCCCCAATATACTGCTACTGTGCAGCGTCGAAGATCGTAGTCAGAAAGTCACGTTGATTTATAGGTAACCTAAAAAATCCCATATTCCGTAAGACTCGTGACTTGCGCAACACGGTTACTACGCGCAAGTTGAATGGATTGCAAGCCCGAAGGCAATTTCACACGCGACTACCCGAACCTGAGAGAGACAAGACAGAAGACCGACTTTTCGCTAAAGGCACTTGTACCGACCAGGCTAAAGACGATTACAGCGAAGTCCGGCCTTGATTATATACTGTGATTATAAAATATGTGAATTTCACGGAGTATGGTTTGCGTAAGCAAGTGAATTGGCGCTATGTGAATTTGCTAACGGAACTTGTCAAAAAGTGTATTTAGTAGATGTGGAGGCTAGACTGGAAAATGATTGTTTCCTAGATAAAAAGGCTGAATGTTTTATGGTTGCGGAGTTTGGCTTGAAACAGGTGGGTTTCTTCGGTACGAAGGTTGGTCGAAAAGTGAATGTCTCACGAGTTGGACGACAGATCGAAACATTTGCACTTGTCTGGATGCGAGTTGCATTGCCTTCCGTGGTTTCAGTTTGCAATCTTGTAGGGAGGTTTGCTACATGAATACAAGCCAGATTCAGGAAATAGTTTATACACGAAAGAAATGTAACTTTGGTTTGCTTTCGCTGATGTCGCTGCACACCCGCCCGCCATAGCAGCAGCATTGTCAAATGTCTGGGCAAGGCAGCCATTAAACTTAATTCAATCCTTCTCCGATTTTCGCAATATCTAACAAGAAATTTCGCTGCTCTTATGCAGTTGGTTTCAATGAAGCTGATTAACCACTCCTCTGACGTCACTTTATTTTCGCTCTTCTAATTTTTCTCGGATGCATCAGAAGTGCTATCAGATAATTAGTAAACATACTTTCTTTCCTTGACAAGATCTGCGATGTTCTTTCTCACCTGCTTTACCAAAATGCTCACCTACGGATTTTGAACGTGTGCCGACAAAGAAACATTATTCATTTTCTTTCCGGTTGAATTGTCACCAAAGTTTAGCGAAGAACTTGTTCCTAGTTAGCAAACTGATGTGCAACTTCTCAAAAGTTCCCTATATTTTCCTGGTCTCCTTTGTCTTCCTGGATGTCTTTACGGTGAGCACATAATATCAGGTGTGCCTTGACGAAGAACCTGACAATATCAAGCATTCTAGCTCGAACTTTACTCACGCTCCTTTCTATAAATTCTATCTACCTATCTTATTCAATTCCTTTCCTTTAACTTGACAGATCGCTGGCTCCTTGAGTTTGTGGAGTGACAGAGCAAGCGATTCACTGGATCCGGGTTCAGATGCTTTTGGGTTTAGGGCTAAACCAGGTTCTGAAACCCTCATCAGTCGGAAAAATAGAAAAAACGTTTTACAGCCGAAACAAAATATGGCTGCTTTTGAAGTGGAATACACAATCCGTTTTCACATCATTTGTTTACAGTTTCACAAATCCCGAAACAAAGCAATACGTCGTTAACTACTTGTAGCCAGCTTTTTATTCGTTCCAGGTGTAATCACTTGTTGACTTCATGATCAACGTGCTGCACAACAGTAAATCCGAACCGGATTATCATAGCGAGCTTTTCATGGTCAAGCTTACCAAGCAACTGACTGACATCTGTAAACTCGGTGGATGTGCGTGTTATCGTGCTAAATTTTGGTCCCATTTTCAATACTACAAATTTGCGCGCATCTCCTGCATCAGCATTCCAAACATCTCCCGCTGCATCTATGCTGTCATTTGCGCTTTCTGTTGCTCGGATATCATGGTTAGCATCAAGTTTATCTTCGGTCTAACTACGATTATCATCCTTCATTTTTCCTTCAGTCATTATGGTAATTTCGATGAATTAACATGGCATTGAACAACTATCTTACTAAAATTGCCGCCGCTTGTTCCTTATAGCCCAGGGCGGACCGCCACCACCTTTTCTATGGTACGCCTCTGCTCTGCAGATTAGTTACATCAGTTCATGTAGGAGCATGTGTGCGAAATCCTTCTCATTTTAATGGAATTCTATGGAATATTTTCCTATGTTGTTTTATACTAACGGGGACACATGACGTTATAAGTTGCATGTTCTTCTGAAACTGAATCGTTTATTCCTATCTGTTAGTGATAAAATACCGCCACGTCCAAATGAAATTTGGATGGGCACGTAAATTTGCGTCACCACTTCAAGTCAAATCAAGTTAAAATGAGCTTTAGGAACACCAATTGGTTACTTTTCAGTAAGGCATGGGCAAAGAACGGCTTTAGGTTAGCTGAGATGGAACGGGCAATTTTCATTACATTGCTCAGATGAGCTCAGGATTTGTAAGTCCCGATATCGTTAAAATGTGCTACCTCGAAAATCAGGCAACTGTTTAACTAATTTTAGCTCTCTTATTTATACTTCTACTAGCCTCAAGATCGTAAAAATGGAGTACAACTCCAACTTACTGCGAGCTTAACTTTGGATGTGAGCGTTATTCTCAAGGAGTAGGACATGGAAATTTCTTACGCCACCTGGGTATCATCAGCGGACTAAATAAACCCGGTAAACCTTCATCCGTTTCCTCAATGGTTGAAAAACCTTTGTGCCAGTTATTATGATCTGACAATGCATCCTTGACGAGTTCGAGTTAAATAGCTCAGGGTTAACAGACCTACCTGGCAAATATCACTCAACGGTTTTCCTGCAATGAGTATCTTACATATTCTACCTACTATATAGTGGGTGGACAAAATATCGAGTGCAGTCTGCTTTTCACGGACCTTATGCACTTATCCATGTTATGAGAAAACAATACATGCAGTTGTGTATCAAAATGCACAGCGGCAACACACCTTAACTCGGCTTTATAAATGAACGTTCGCTAGTCAACCTCAGGAACCACTAAATCACTCATGACGAGTTATCCTGTTGATTGAATGAAAAGGAGCAGAGTGGCAAATGGCGTTTGCTGCAAATTTATGGTTTCGGTGTATCAGCACCACCAGAAATATCATGGAGGAAATAAACCTAACTATAAATAGGGCTGCTACAGTTTTAGCTGGGCAGTAGAGCAGGCGATTTCATAATGGGTCGAGAAACTGCGGGTTCACAAATCGAATTTTCGCTCTCTACGGTCAGAGGCATGATCGGATAGCACTAAGACGTCGTCATGTCCCGTCGAACGCAACAAATCCTCCGGCTGGAAGCTAATCATAGGCACTCCATACTCGAATAGTATGTTCATTCTGATGTGCAAAGTAAATGAGGGCTACATAAAATAATAAAAGCTTACTCTTAATTTGGTATGAGGCAGAACTAAAAGTGGTGATCAGTTATTATCATTTGTCAGGAATGTTTCTATCACTGTGTAATCAGCATCGGGTACAATCGTAGGAAATGCACACTACACTGAATGATTGCACGTCATCCTAATAAATTTTATATATTGTGGTACCATTTTAAGCTTACGTATACGTCTCGTTCACACAACTTTACTATCATCATGGTAATAAGTTCTTAGGTCCAAGTCATTTACTGTGGTCCAGTATATTTTACTTCCCGTAGCATTTTATTGCTACTTTCTGCGGAATAAACAGTAGACGCTGACAATGGCGTTGTTGAATATGCTTTAATGAGATGCAGCTGTATTCCTTATGGGACTCGGAAATGGCTTTGTTGGCCAGTAGGTAGGGATAGCTATCTGTTTCAATAACGGAAACTTTGACTCGGTTTTCAAGAAATTTCCTTTCAGGTATTTTCTACGTGCTTGGAAATCAGAATTATATAACCGCATTTAGGAGTGCGATGTTCAAGAGTTGTTACTGATAAAGACACGGTGTGGGAACGTTCAATTGCAGAGTTGTAATCCCTGCAGAACCATTGATAGAATGGTGGACGGTAGATTCGTATGAAATGAATTGAGAACTTGCTGGCTGTGAACATGAGCTGGGTGACTTGAACGAATGTTATGACATTTTGTATAGCTGTGGATGTATTCAGGTAATAAGTAGACACGCGGTTATTTGAGTATTCAAGGTACAACATCTTTAGAGATTTACTATTGTTTTGGTTGGTCTTGAGCTTGGATTTAACAGCGTCGAGCACAGCGAACACAATAACTTTGGTTGCAGAGTACAACTTAGTTTCAATCGGAACTTTAAAAATGCTATATTCCCTATTGAAATTAACAGGTGTGTAATCCAAGGGCGAATTGGGCGTTGCAGATAAGAAATTGATGGATAAATTTCCCATATTTATATGCACCGGATAATTGTCGGACAAAAACGGGATCCGCATTAATTCCCTTATGATTATTTTCATATCTCAGGTGGGGAAGAATGAGAGAGTATAAGGTCGTGCGCTATCAGAACGGGCTACGTCAGTTGCAAGTGTATCGATGGCCGATCACTCGAAAACTCGTTAAACGAAGACCTGATTTACATGTGAGATGCCTTATATTTTAAGACTAGGATGAGCTTTACATAGTGCATCTAACTTCTTGTTTTTAAAATTTTGGTTATAAGTTTGGCAACTTAGTGGAGGCCAACATATTGTAGGACAAAGTGCGTTAAATAGTCTTGAGTGCCTTAACACTGTGACGTGATATATCTTAGATCTCATTCAACATTTGTTACTGGCCACACAATATCGTCACTTTGAGTTTCCGGTTTTCCATCATTTAGCAAATGCTCCCTAGTTCACGTGCTTGGCTTATAGACAACACATCTCGCCACCTGTTTCCTCTTTGTGCTTTCAGGTTACCGGTTTACAACATCTTCAACAAATTGAGTTTCTACTACATTGCAAGCTATGTGATGACTTAATTCTCTAGCTATAATCCTGCCAACTCGACCGCTATTCGTAGTGCGTAACTGCATTGGTGATGTTCCGTTACACCACGCCTCATTCGGTTGAGCTTTCATTCTGAATGCGTCGGGAGATATTTACCCTTTGCCTACTCTCGCCCACTTTCTATCCATATATCTATTTGCAAACCATTGTATGGTATTACGACATACAGACAGTGAGCAGCAACACCTAATAACTCTTTATCTAACTCCACAATAACCGAAATATCTATGTCCATTTTCAAGTCATCACAAGTCAAGCTACGTGTGCGCTTATATTCATCCACAACAATTGAATTTTCAGTCGTAACACACATGCTACCGAAGGGGGAAGCGAAATTGTAAATCAAGCTATCCATCTGACCTCCAACAACTGGCTACTTTTACTTATCGGTACCTAAGTAAGAACACTTATATCTAGTAGAGCTATCTGCCATCATGCAGGTATGCGTTGTTCTGTACTTTAATTCGATAAATCAGATATATGTTCATTTGCACGGTCGACTGTGAAGTGGGTGGACATTGTTGGAACGCTTTTGCAAGCAAGTATTGTGCATGAATATGCAAAAGCTATGTGTAGATGCGATTAAATAAACCGAGTTTTCCTTCGAATGTCACTGCAGCGAGACGAGTGCTAAAACGACCTGTCAAGTGGCTTAACATGCTTTCACTGTAATCCCGGAAAATTTACAGGAGTGAATTAAGTTTTGTGTGGCCGAAGCTTAGTAGTGATGCGCTTTAGCATCAAATTGTATGATACGTAGGATGATTGCAGCGGACAGACGCAAATAGAAAGTTTTCATACTGTGGCAAATGTTTCTTTCAGACGGAGTGGGCAAATTAAAACATGGCTCAATGAGACTCCAAGATATGATGAGGAAGTAAAGAAGCTTGAGATTTAATCATTTATATAAAGTTTGGAAAAGTCGTTGCAATACCTGGTAACGAATATCTTCCTAACATAAAACACGATGATGTCATTGCATCTGGGTGTGTGCATCATCAAACAGTATTTTAACTTTACAGTTAAGATGAGGAGGCTGAAGCTATAAAATTTGCGTCGATAAATATGTTATCAGCCTATGTTAACAAATTGTTTTTTACGGGACAAGCATTAGGCAACGGAGGGTGGAACACATGAAGGACACTGGAAGTTGAGTTATTTGTCGGAATGCTTTCTGTACCAAAATAGGTGACCTGAGTACGTTTAATTAAGTAATCTTACAGCAACATGGCCAGGAACGTTTGAATACAGTAAGCATGTAGAACATGTAACAACAATTAACGTTTGAGATAGTCAAGTTGTTCGCCGTAGTCGAGGAGCAGAAATGTGTGGATTTGTTCTTAACGTCTGGTGATGAAAACAAGGAATGCGCTAGACAAGCTAATGTGTTGTAAGCAAACTGCGATGAGCATTCTAAACGGTTTCGGGCCAGATTATTTCCAGAATGGTTTTTCCTGTGTTGTTTACAGCCGTTGAAGCGCATGCAACAGAGTGATATGTGACTCTCCTATTCTTCCGTACTGGCGTTAAACTAGCGGTTTCCAATTCTTAATACTAATTTTAAGCAACTCAGCCAAAGCGTGGGGTAGGGTATCCGCGCGACGCTTGAGGACGACAGGAGGCAAGCTGTCAGCTGCTCATGCTTTGCCCAAGTGCAGCTAAATTAGATCCTTCGCACTGATGCAACGTTGTCCGGAGGTCATTGAATATGTACAGGTGATGGGTCAATAAATGAGCCACCGCCATTGCAATTAATTGTGCATCCGTTCTTATAGGTCCACCACATATGCTGTACCACGAAGCGTGACTCCCTTTAAGTTGTTTCACTATCCGTCATATCTCACGGCAGCTGGTGTTTTCCAAACTCGTCTGGACATGGACATGGTTAAGGTTGCGCGTTTCTTAACTAATTAGAGCAGAAAGATGCTTCACTAAATCAAGGTATTTGTTTTGCTAGCTCTCTCCATATGTCTAAGACGCAGATTTAGATGCATTGAAGAAATTGCTTATTACAGGATAAAACCTTTATCGTTTAGAAGGGCTCATAAAAGAAGTTGAGATAAATTGTTACTTGGTCAAGTATGTTGCTAAACGTATGCTGTAAAACCAACTAAACTCTGTGTGAGCAAACATTTCTATGGGTCGCGTTGTATTCAAAATAATGGATCGTCTTCATTTTCATCTACGATCCTCGCAGCGAGCGGCATCCTTATATTTTGTCCTACTGCGGACAACTGGGATATCTTGTATATAGATTGAGCTACCAAGCAGAAGAGCAAATAAAACTGTCAGTGGTTAACATAGCGTCCTCATCACGTTTATGTAGTGATGAATCCTGACACATAATGATTCCAACTTGCGCATGATTATGGCGGTAAACAATAAGTTTGGCGTCCTCCATTTTCCCGCATGCAAACTGCCAATATTGATAAGAAACATGGGTGTGCTCCTACTTTCCAGCTTTCGATGAATGACCCTATAGCCTACACAATGTGTAGTTTTATAAAGTTATTGTGCTATTGCTGCTTTTGCTTTTTTATTCCTAACAGCTTTATTTTATACTTAACTCGTGTGGAAACATATGGAATATTTCAAAAAGCATGGGTGTAGAATAACATGGAACTGCCTATATAAATACTTTAGGTGAGTAAGAGAGTAGGCCCTTAAACTGTTACGTCAAATGTGTGTATGCCAGTAGATCGCTGAAAGTGGAAAATTAGGGCAGGGCCGAATCTAAAATCCCTAGCAGGCATCGATAGAATCTGGCGCCTCAAACGAGACATCCTCGAGTATAAGCAACACCACCCAGTTCATCTGCTGCGAACATATCCTTCACATCTCTGATGAAAACAACTAAAGCGGATTCCCCAGTGCCTTCGGATATCGTATGAAAAAGTTGGGGATTTTGCACAATCGTGTTTAACAAAACCGATGCCATCCCAACGGAAGCGTTTAGGCGTGTTATCATTAACCTTAATGGTACTGCAACAAATCCGGGAAAGGTTGAGCGGCTAAACGGCCGACTGCGAAAATTCCCGGCTTTAATCAAACGGATTGGTAAGGAATAAGCACATTTACTTGCTGTTATAATAACTTGTGCAAAATTAAACAATGGTACTAAGATGCAACAGTTGTATTCCTGGCCAATGAGTTTGAACTGAAGCGGGTGCCTTCCAATATTTTAGGCCGCGAATGAGGTTGGCAAAATTTCATAGCAATCATTGTCGGCCTTATATAACCCCCAGCTCACTGACGAAAAGTGCTTGGGTGCGGACACAAAATTGTGTCCAACAAGAGCGACGGCATCCAGAGCCAATAAGCCCCGCACAAGAACAACGCCGAGAAGCTCATCTGTTGATCGTTTTTCCGAGTTTGATCAAGAAATCGCATACGTTTCACCACCATGCGAGGTGGCATCTTCAGTGCAGTAATAGGCAGTGTGTAATGCTGCTTAGTGAATTGTCAGTCCGTCATCCATGGGCAGGTGACTTTTGAAGGTGGCGATTTCGATTTGTGCCACGTGATCTCTGCCCATTTGCCTCCACGGCTGACCCAGGTCTTGCGATTCGCCGGAGATCTTTCTTTCGGAGTTGACGGTACACGGGGTCAATGTTGATGCGCATGTTGATCGAATTATTAGAGGAGTACCATGCTTCTAGGAACTCTCTTCCTTTCGGTGTTGTTGTTTGAGTTAAAATCACTGTTTGGTTTCAATTGAAGCTCTGTCCCTCCTCATCTACATGCGCTGAGACAAGAGACGATGCATAATGCTTTTTACAAGCTCTCTGATGTTCTTGTATTCTGGTGGATAATTTCCTTCCTGTCTGCCCTACATAGTTCATTTCACAATTATTGCAATTTATTTTATACACCTCACATGGTGGTGAAACGTATGCGATTTCTTGATCAAGCTTGGAAAAACGATCAACAGGTGAGCAACCAAGCCGGGCTACCAGTGTTCCTAATAATGCAGAGAAGCTCCCCCGAGGCGGCTATAAATCCCTTACCTTTTCCTGAAGTGGCGAATGTCGAGGGGCCACATCAATCAGCTTCCGGGTGAAGCAATAGGCAGTGCAGCATCTCCATTACTAACATTCCCGATGCTATCTAGGTGGACACATTTAATTGGCCAATCACCGCAGCCAATGGTCTAGCAGCAAATTTAGCAGGGATTACGCATCTTAACGAACGAATCAGCAAATTTGCAGCTCCGATCACAAGTAGTGTTAAGGATGAAGCAGAGTTGATCACTGTTTTGACAAATTGCGAGTAACTACGCAATGCATCCATGATTGATCAGCTGTATCGCAAGTGCCAAGGCCCGGTATACTGAAATTTGACCAAATGAATAGGAAAAATGTCAAATTTGCTCTGGCCGCCAAAAGTGTACCTGTGGCTATCAATTCAGCTAGTATTGACCATACTGCCCCTAACCAAGGTCGCATAAATCACTACTTAAATGCTGCTGCCACATGCTGTATATGGATACAGCCTGAAAAGACGCTTAGGCCCACCGATTCACTTCTTCTTGCCCACTGACAAAACCCTTGTATACGAAGTATGCATGAGCCGTGACAAGATCAATCTGACACCTAAAACGTCACTACCTAGAAATCCGCCAACATGTGACGAATTAGCAATTCCGCTAAGTCCCTGAATATCGGACGGCGAACGTTGCCTTAATGTGCGCACCGTCCGACGCGTTTGTGCTGCGTGGACGAACATGTTAAAATCCTTCGGGAGTCGAACTACGAAGGAGTCGCGGTACGTGTCGGACAGGGGTCCGTCATGTCAGGCCTGAGAAGGTTATCAGTTTGGGACGGCCGTGTCTCCAAAACAGGTGAGTCATGTTGCATGGGTCTTCACACTTTTACAACCACCCCTAACATATTTAACACCAAGGACGAAATGCACCTTGGGCAGCGGTGACTTGCTCACTCGCCTAAGAAGCCCTTGCACCTGAGCATGGAACACGTAATGGGGCTAAGAGGGGTCAAAATACAAAAGGGGCCGGACACGTCTGGCCTGAAAATGTTCCCAATGTTCTCGTACGCGCGGCTAACGTTATGTGCTGACCAGCACACCGAATCAGCAAAGGTGCTTCGAGTACGGGAGTGGAAGCCTGCAGCCAAAGTGCCATTGCGATGGTATATGTTAAACACGGACATGACTAATGATAGCCTATTCGCCATCTGGACAGCCAACTTATCGTTTCCGGTTTTTCCAGGCAATCCGTAGAGATAGGTCTACGTTGCGACAGCGAAGGTTTTCGTAAGATTTGTTTAACGACGCGATGGAACAAAGAGGAACGCGCATCCATCATCCGGCTGACATGAAGGCAATTTTACTGAAGGCAAATGAGGAAGGCGACGACCGGGAGAATGTTGCATCTGTGTTACAGGTAAACGTGAACACCTGTCTCAGTTGGATAAGAAAATTTGAACTGAATATGCCAACAGGTACTGCTATATTGACGCGTCGAAGGTGGCTGTCAGAGAGTAACGTTGATTGGCTGGTTGAATTGGTTGTATCGGAGCCAACATTGACGCTAGAAGCTCTTCGATTACAACTGAAGGGTGAGTTCGTAGTAAACGTCAGCACTATTGCTCGCTACCTAGACGTTCGGATCATGACAATGAAGAGGTTGCATTCAATACCGGCATCTATCATTACCATAGAGAACAAGAGTTTAAGGAAGGTTTACTTCTTGACACTGATGAGGTTGGAGGCTGAAGGACGGAGAGCAGTATGGATGAATGAGACAAACTTCAATCTGTTCTGCGCGCACAAGGGGTCGATCGTTACGCCGCACCCGTGCACAGTGTACGGTGGCCAACATTCGGGGACAACATTTGAACCTAATAAGCGCAATGCGTGCGGGCGGATTGCTGGGGTATTCCGTTCTAAGGGGCAGTTCCAACAAGGAAAGATGTGCGCGCTGGTTGCGGCAGATGCTTGATACAGATGGTAGAGATTTGTCTGACAGCTGTGTTCTTTTTGTGATAACGCCCCATGGCACACTAATCTGGAGGGTATTTTCAAGAGGAAGATTACACCACTGGAACACTGCTACGACTCGCACCGTATTCCCTAAAACTGAACCCCATTGAAGGGATTCGGAGCATCATTAAGGTGTACGTTAAACAAGATATGAAGGGGATATATAGGGAAATGCTCCAAAAAGACTCAGCTGGTGTTCTGACCAAGACGGAGAGAAGGATGAAGTTAATGGGGCAGGTTGTTACGGAAGCACGCACTTGCGTGACAATGAACCACTGTCAACAAATGGTGCATCATGTAAGGCAAAAGTATGCTGCTGTTTTACGCCTACTTGATTTGTAAATACTTCAACATCACTGATAAATTGCACAGTAACTGTCACTGTTGGTTTTATTTTTCAAATATTGTTGGCTCAACCTAAGTGGGGTGCACAGTGGTACTCAGTTGCTATTGCTTCCAGTCCTTCGTGGTTCCCTCTGATATGGTGGTACTTCAAGTAAGTTACAATGACAGTTGTTTCCTGCTGCGTTAGCAACAGGTTGTGATCTAGTGGAATCAGCAGTTGAGGTCACATATTTAGGTTGTTAGAAACTCAGTGCGGTGGCTACATAGATAGACTGACGATAAATGACCGCGAATAGTGCAACTGGAATCCCGGAGTGAGCACATTCAGTCCACCTGTTCATTCTGAAATATGTTGTGAGCGTTATCTGTCACAACTTAGCGTTGTCGGGCTCGTAAACATGACGTAAATTCTGGTCGCACTTATGTCTGCATAGCCCATATGTGGTATGCCGACGGCACTTTTGGTCACCTCTGTGAAAGTGAATACACCGCTGGGACGTTACACCCAGAGGGTATCCACCGACCCGAGAGATGTCCTCAGGTATGCATGTGGGCGGACTAGACACGAAGTAAGTTACAGATGAGGGACTAGTGAAATTTCACAAACAATGGCCCTAACGCAATTACATCATCATCATCATTACACACGTTAGCTAGAGTAAGAAACACCTCAGCTGCTTTGCCGCAAGTGCAGGGGTCATTAGATGCTTCACCGGCTGCTATCAAAATGCAGACGGATTCGCCGTTGTCAAATTCGATCTACACGCAAATCTGTACGCATTAATCGCGTACGGATACAACAACATCATGACATGCGAGTAACACATAAGAATAACCACGCAAGATGTACATTCAGGTAATCAGCTCGAGACAAGCCGACTGTCTGTAATCTCCCAGATAGATACACCTTAAACCCTGTGTAGGGCACCAACCAAAGGCTTGAACAACAACACATGTTAACAGAACTTTGAGAGGACTTCATAGGACATCTAGGGAATATACTTGTCCATTGCTGTTGAACGCCATCGGCCCATCAGATGCAAATGCATTGTCCCGGAGCGACGCAAACATCCCATAGTCCATAGATTTCTAAAGCACCGTCATTTAACCGGACATACGGCCAGGAACGGCAAGTAAACTCGATCCTGCATGGTCGCTCACCGAAGTACTATAATTGTGTTTCATTGGGGTTAGGGCCGTCAGAACAAAGATATTCACCGCGCCGGACACGGTATGGACCAGATATCAAGTCACATGGAACAGAGAAGACAGCCGACTACGAAGGTTACGGTGTGAGTGTTTCGGACTGGAGGCCGCCTGATGGATATGAACCACAGTGGACCATTAGGTAAAAGTGAAGTTCACGGTCAGGTGTGTGGAACGACATTGTACATTTAGGGCACCAAATTGCCTATTGTAACATCTCCCTCTTCGAAAACACATTCTCCAGTCTCATACGAATGAAGCGCTGGGTTCACCTGTAAAAGCTGCATAGGTTTAGTAGACCGCATAGTTTTCCAAGTGACTCCGTCGCATGGCTTCGCGCACGTCTCTGTCGGTTCAATACGCCTCACTATTTTTGATAGTTCAAATGTGTCCAGCAATATATCAAACGGTAAATCGAAAGTGGAAGTGAGGGTTAGTTCCATCCGTCGTTTGCGTCGCAGATAAACTTGCCGTATGATGGAAAACGTTCCGACAGACACCAAGTACAGCACAGATAATTTTGTTTTTCGTGTCACCGCAGGTTGCCAGGTTTGCTGTTTCGGCCATGCGACCAATGATTACACCTACTCCCCTAGCAGAAAAAATCTGTTCACGCCTGACGCCAGTAGCCGTTGCGTAACCTCAGGGAGTAATGCAGCAATTCGAGGACGTGTCTCACGCCCGAACATTGTTTACGCTGAGGATCAGCCGCCTGGTAGATCGGGGTATTGCGTAGCCCAGATTACTTAACAGGAACAGCTGTATAATCTCCTCTGTGGGTCCTCCCCGCAGCGAAAACGTGTACGAGAGCGCGCTATTCAAGAATAAATATTTATTCTTCCCATTCATGTGATTTGTCCTTTAAATTGCATATAGTCTGGAGCGTGATGGACATCTTGGAAAGGGAAATAATTTTCGTCGTTCGCTTCACAATGGACATCCGGGTGGTCCGTGTTTTTGGTGCTCGCTCCAAGTAATTGCCGGTAAATTCCTAGCAGTCCAACTGTTGGTACAGAGGCGATTGTCTGACAAGTAAAATGCTTCTGCATCCGTACTTGACTGAATTGTGACTTTGAGTAACCACGGTTCACTGTAGTAAACGGATTTTGTGTGACCGTCGAGGCGCGTCTCATTGCCCGATTTAGCTTGAACGCCTAGTATTTGATACAGGGAGTCCCACCGCTTTTGTCATCTAGTAACTTATATTGTATGAGCTCCGCTGCGGATTCAATAACATTAGAGCATGCAGCTGTCAAATAATTATGGCAATTTTCCACGCTCTGCTTTTTGGAGGGGCCAGCGGCTTCTTTCTTTGGTCAGTCAATGTATGCGGTCTTGAGTTTTATGGTGGTATAGATAGTAGTTACTCGATTAGCACCGGACATTTTACCATGGGAACTGCCTTCCTCTTTTTGTTTGCGACAACGGACACGTCTGTTGTCCGCTCTTTAATCGTGTTCAGTGTACCGGCCGGTTCTAGTGAACATTGTCTGGCAAATGCATCCTTATAAGCAGCCTCTAGTGTCAGGGTGGCTAAAGCTGGATCGTTACACGTAGTTTCGCAGGGCTACTCAGTTCTCAAATGACGCATGATGACCAGCATGCAGTTAGATTACAAGCACTTTCTGGTTTACGTGGGGCATCTTCCACTGCTTACGCTTGCTCTACAGTCTTTGTCAGCTTATCAAATTTCTATGCCAAAACATATACCTACATGACGAGTGGAGCAGACTAACACTCAGCACGTCACCATAAGGAATCAATCGAAGAAATCAACGCCACTCGCTAATATTCTGAATAAACACTTCGAGTATGATGGTATTTGCTGCTCCAGATTTGTTGACATTTGATACCACTTTTTCTTCAGAAGGAAATGACGGAACACACCAATCGATCACACGGGTTTAACCACATCATTAGCAGATTATGTTAACTGATGCCCTTGTCCGGAAAGACGAGTCAAAGCAAAAATAGAGTACCAAACGTTTATGCCTGCAGGTCCCACTGGGATCTTCATGCTAGGGGACGAATTTTGCAGCATGAGGTCCCATATCGAATATGTCGGAGATTAGCAGCGTACCTGTTCTGTAAAAGCAGGAAAACTATTTCAATAAAGCAATCAAAAACAACAGTACAACAGCCATTAGATCTGGTGCTTCTCTGCTATACAACAATGGTGACCTATGAAATAAAGAATAATAAGAGGAAGATAAGGGGACATACCTAATAACCTTGAGGCCCTAAACAAATTTTCAGGCTCAAGGCGCCTACACCTAGTATAGGAAACATAACTTCACAAACAGCTGGCTATCGTGCAAAGATAAGGCGGTATCGGCGAGACAGCTTCCTTGCGGCTTGTAATGCCCCGCGACATAAATAACCATTACCACGCAGATAAGTTACCACCCAACGCACTTTATGCAAACAATCCGATTAAGAGATGGCAGCAGACGCCCCATTGGTGTCGATTACAAGTCATGTCCTGTAACGTCTTGAGCCAAGCTGAATTCGAGTCACATGGATTCCTGCCCGAAATGGGAGACGGACCAACGACACCCAATTTGGTCGTAAGTAGCTTGCTTTCCTGCTGCTAGGTCAACTTATGTCCACCTCGAGTTTTGCGTCACGGTACATCTGGAAGATTATTCAAGGCCCTCCTAGGTAAGCGGCGACCAGGCGTACGTAACACATGCCCGAGCCGAAGCAACTGATTCGTTGCTATCTGTTGTTCTAGGAAGCTAGCATGATTAGCAATACCTAGTACTTGCCTAGGTACATCGTCATTGCGGACACTCTGGTGCCATCCAACCCCAGCAATGCATCCCAGACAACCGTCTTCAAATACTTAAATTTGCCTTAGGTCTTCAGACCGAAGAGGTTAACTCTCACTCCCATAGAGGAGAACGGCCCTCACTGTGGCCTTATATACACGGCCATTCAGACGGAGGGAAACTCCCTATGTCGCTTAAGATGCCGCGTATTCAAGAAGGCAATTCTGGCCTATGCAGTGGGTGAGCTGAAGTCAGTTTCTATACGCCCCTCGTTGCTAAGGCAGCTGCTAATTTAAATGAAACGATAAACTACCTGGAGTTCCTCCTTAGCAAAGGTCAAGTGTCATAAAGTGGCTGGTGGTACTGCAACAACTCTTTGCATTTTTAAAGTCCGAAGAGCATACCAAATAATGAGACCACTCTAGAATGGCCATTTTTGGTTGATTTGTCACCGCAAGATCGTCAGAAATAAGACGTTATCGTCCGCATAGTCAAGATCAACTAACCTTTCACCAGGCAGCACTTCAACGCCTACATCAAGTGATTCCACAATGGAACACACCATGACAGAATCCACGACGATATTGAATAAAAATGGGGAAGTCGGAAAAAACTGACGAGCGCCAAGTGTTGTCGAAAAGATATCCAAAATGTCACGGTAGACCCTGACGCAGCCTGTACTTTTCGAGTATATAACATGAAGGATGTTCATAAATTTAACGGGAACACTTTTCCGCCAAGTACTTCGAACAGAATGCTTTGAGTGACTTAATAGAAAGCATTCTTGAAATCAAGGAACACAGCTATTGCCGGTCGGTATTATGCGTGCCGCCGCTCTAGCAGCAGCAGCAAAGTGAATATTTGCTTTATACAGCCACACTCTGGGCGGAAACCGGCCTGCTCTTCCCTAATCCGAGATTACCGTTCCACAGTGAGGCGACAAACGAGAATCGAGGCTAGTAATTTCGCCACAACTGGCGTTAAGCAAATACGCTTGTTACATGTGGTTAGAACAGTCTGCGTTTTCACTTGTTGTATATTGCCACTACAATCGATTACATCCAAACAGTCCGGGATACTGTTTGATTCCAGATACGTTTGCATGGGGAGATCAGTGTTTGCAGAGGCCCTAAATAGTGCATGTGATAGGAAATCCGCTCAAGCTGCACGAACACGATTAAGGGCTGTGATCGCATTTTGAACCTCGGGAAACGATTTCAGGTTGAACTTTTCACCGCCAAAACCACGGAAGCAATCATGAACAATGAACAATGAACAATGAATTTATACGGGTTAAGAAGCGTTGCTTTACAAGCCCGTTGGATAGTTGGTGTGGATATCAACATAACAATTATGATGAAAAGGATAGTAAAATAGTTAATACTTTAAATACGAAAATAAGGACTTATCGTTTGCTTCGCTGCAGTCATCAACAAGCTGCGATATCAGATCCTGCGACATGGAATACAGGAAGAGTTGATCTCGGACAATTGTCCACAGTTAAATGATGCTGAGTTCCATACCTACGTTACCAAGGAATAATTTTCGGCTCGAAAAATCAGACCATATTACAGCCGGTTGGTGGGAAATTCCTAGGAGCCAGACAAAGAAGTGAGCAGATTGTGGTCGACTGTTAGATCCACTTTTGGATACAATATCTGATGCTGTCAGAGATTCGCAACACACCATCATCGAACGTCGATCTCAGTCCAGTGATACCTGCGTACCGCAGAAGTGTATGTACCCCAACTCCTGCTTTGGCTGAACTTTGCACCCGACCTAAAGGTCTCATGGACATCTGCAGAGTTTTACACTAAAACCGATGGCAGCTTAAGTACCGTACTCCAACCCTGGTGCTTGGGCGGTACACGATAAGGCATTAAAAGAAGAAGCGTGTATTCAACATATATCGGATCTCAACGAGAGAAGGAAAAGGTTGTGCTGACCGCGAAGCAGAGAGAATCAATTTATGGAGTCAATACTGGAGGGAACATAATCAAAAGAAATCGAAAGAAGATAAAGCGAAAACAGGAACGAGGATATGAAGCCTGAAGTGAGACATATTTCGGTTTGCGTTTGGGTCACAACGATAGGCTCAACAAAAACACTTCTCTGCGGAAGAGCGTTTGGATCCTTCAACGACATCCATGTAATCACTATTAAAAATAAAGATGTGATGAGACCATTATATCAATGGAACTGGACAGAATTGCAGGGTGAAGCGATCGGCTTGCTTGCGACCAGCTTACCCAGCAGATTATTATGCACCTACGCATCATCGCCTATAAGCTGCTTGCATTTTGTTTGTCTGCGCTAGAATGAGTTTGTTCGAATTATGCAGGAAATTTACCAGTTATGGAAATGTTTTCGTTAGTTACATTGACGCTTTTAAAGGATAGTCATGTTGTCAAGTTCACTGTGTTCGTCTTGTCGAATAAGCCGTTCATCCATGAAGAGGGGCATTTGGCTGTAGATTAATTATTGTCACTTGTTGCTAAGTACTATTGTTTAAACACTTTGCTAAATTATTCTGTTCCTTTCGGAAAAAGTTAATGTATTTTACCGGTAACTTTGCACGAATCTTTGCCACATTTTCTAATTACACTATGTGCTAACAAACACGGCATCAGGGTGGTGTATTAAAGTCCTCCTCTCTACATTTCGAAATATGTGACACAAACTTAGCTGCATACCCTTAAACTTACACATCACATGGAAAATCATTTCGTCCAATTTGTGCTCTTTACTTTTTTAATATGTTGATGTAGGTACTCAAAACATAATTGGAAAGTTTATTTTTCTGAATAGTGGAGTATTACTAATCTTTTCTGTTTTTGAAGGGAACTATGGATCTCTTTTTTACATCATTATCTAAATGAACGGTGGGCCAAACTGCTACAGGCAAATTGCAGGAATGATTATTCATCAGGTGAAATATACCTGACAGGTTTAAACGGTTTGACAAGTGTCCCAAACATTGGATTATTAAAGTCCATATCTCATTGGTCTGTAGGTTGGACTCTCGAATAAGACAGGTTGGAAAATGCATGTCTTCATTATTCATGTAGCTTGATTACCATACGTGACGCAATAATATGAATACGCTAAGTGAATCTAAATACGCAGAACACACTCGTTTTAATCCTTTTTGGAACTGAACTATTGACTTACCACCATCCCCTTGGGATGCAGCACGCCACATAATTTGTTGCACCCCTGCGAAGTTAAAATTCTATTTTACCTTTCTAAGTTTGTAGCACACTTCTCGGTATATATATCCCATAAATACTCGTAAAGTTTGAAGTAATATAGAAGCAATCAGCATGGATTAGCTCAAGTCGGTAAACGCGCGTGCCTAAACAGTGAGCTGTGACCAAGTTCACTTTGGGAAACGTGCTTTTAGTAATAGGAACTCAGGTGGAGTCAATCTCCACCGACAAGGCGGCAACCCTGCGCGGTGCCTGGATTGCGCTTCAGGTTGCCGGGGAGCGTGTTGTCATCCTGCTGGGGGTGAAGGCCACGCGCACGAGGGACAATTCGCGTTCATTTATTTAATCAAATTTGTGAGTCAGGAAAGAAATGATTGGCAAGCGAATTTATGGTTTCAGCGGAGTCGAACACTAAGGCGAACGATTATGTCAAATATAGCAAACCAGCGAAAAGAAACTCACTCACATTGGTTGAGGGTCAGGCGCCGAATATTAAGTGACCATTCTCTCCAAATTTAGTACGTGTGGTTCATTAATAGATGGAGAAAAACATTTCTGTAGAATATACCCTGTCTACTGAGCCTTAGGTATTTTCTTTCCTCCGGTTGGTTAGTAGACATACTGTCGCAGTCTCACAGCCGAAGCAGCTCAGCAATACAACAGTTTGTTGCTTTGACTGCCTGCTCACTTCCACTGTCGGTAAAAGTTAATTGCTGATTAACAACCATCTATGTGAGGCTGACAGGAAAACAAAAAAATCCAAATATTTGAAATCAAAGCGGATGAACTTATTCAACGATTTCATATTATGAGGAAAGTATGTAAGATATAAATGCATTTTGCAGCTTTACGATGTTACTTTTGTATTTTCCGAAACTGTTGGAGAAAAATAGCCAGTTGCTTGCTCTTTAAAAGTATTTAATGTGAAAGTCAAACACAGTCTAATTATGAAGTCTTTCTAAAATAACTGACTGCTACGAAGGTAGGTGTCATTCTAGAAGAATTTAGGAACGATAAAAGCTATCTTCTGACACCCAAAATTTTTTCTTTCAAAATTGTTAGCTCGTGGATTAGCCGGCTATAGCCATTAAGTCTTATGAATTTGCCTCCCTGATATTAGTGTAACTAAGGCGCGTCCCTGTAATTATGATGCTGTAGCAAATGGGCATAAGTAAAAATTATGAGGTGTATACACCTTGTTATGTTTGAATATATATATTTATTAAATCTCGTTTTTTACTTGGTGAGAATAAACGTACTGAAAGCAACCCGACAAATTTGACAAAATTATGCAGGATAATGGCTAGGTACTGAACACAAATTTCCTGTCGCCCTTATAAAATTTGCTAATGATAATGATAATGCTTTCAAACTAAGTGCTTGAGCGAATGATCATACACACACGTGATGTAACACTTTAATGAGTTAAAAGACGTGATGTTAAACTTGTTCTACGAAGCGCATTTTGTAATTCACATTTACGCAATTTATTTAATATTCCAGATCAGGTAGCATTTTCTTTTATCGAGTTGCTGCGCTACTGCGTCAACTGTAACCACTGAATATATAACTGAGAAGTCCCTCGTTGTGTAAAATTATAGGCCTGATGGAACAATGGAATAATTTGTTTCACTGATTTTAACAGTAATTTAAGATCAGAAATGTTACGTTTAAACATAACTTGAAGGCAAGTTCAAAACAGATCACTTACTTAGTTCGAATGCGAAAGCCAATCAGAGAACATTAACTGAAATCATGCAGCTAAGCTCTTCACATACGTAGGGTGTAGGCTATAGCTGCAGTCATGTTAAAAATTGGGTTCACTGGGCTCATGGATTTATGCAATCTATCAGTATCAACCAGTTAGTCGTGACGTACTTGCAATAGGTTATAATATAATGAATGGGTATTTGTTATTGGAATTAAGCATGGCCATATGGAATTCTACACCCCAACATTTGTTTCGAATAAGCTTATAAGTATAACAAAGCCCAATTCCTTTATTTTGGTTTATAATTGCTGTGCTTGCTGCGACTTTATAAAATAGCAAGATGAGCTACATTTCCAGTCCTTTGTATTAAGCAATCATATTTACATTAATGTCATTGTATTCAGTAACCACTCCATCACAATTGACTTGTTTGTAGCTTGAGCTATTACATAGTAAAAATGCCTACTCGCAGCAGAGATGCCCCACTTCACCTCATTCAATCATGGACAAAATTTGGCTAACAACGTCCTGCAAATTTCGTTTAAATCTTTAAAAATATTTGTGTATGCTTAAAATATACAAATGTTGCAACGGTTAAAGGTTGTAAGTAATTTCAGAGTAATTTAAGAATTTAAGTAGGTTAGCTCTCATTTAGCAACTAGTAAATTATGCAATTTTATTTAAGAGATTAAAATATCCATAATAACAATTTTTCTTCCATCATGCCCACACATGTGACATACATGTTACATACTATTCAAACCAACCGTAAACGAGTACATTATAAAGCAGTTAGATATTTCTGTTCCGAGGAAAACCCAGAACACAGAAAATGACAGAATAATGCAGCGTTTTAGAAAGATTTATCGGAATTATCCCTTGAAGCAGGTGCTCGACAGTTATCACCACACTGCTTATATTCCTTTTTACACAGTTTGAAATTCATAAGCAAATGATCTTGTCGGAGAATTGTTGGCAACTTTGTAAGTCAGCCTCGTCGTTTATTGACGAACAAATTGAAGATTAAATTAGCTTATCCACCTTTTACCGGCAGTGATTTGAGTGACAATTGGAGTTTGTGTAAACATGTTAAAGCTATCCAATTTTTCCCAATTCCTATGAACCAGACAAATGATAACGCGGCTACTACAGTTGAGCACGGAAAACTTTATATGGTGCAAATAAAATTATACGTATGTGAAAATGGCGCTTGATAAAACAAAGTCTGCACTTGGGGAAGCGTTGCGAGTTTTGAAATAAGTAACAATAGTATGTAAAATGTCTTAGTTAGTTGGACTGAAGTACATACGTAGTTTGAGCTACACGGTATATGCAGCCATTTGTAGAAAAAATAGCAATCAATGTACAGTGTATAGCAGGATATTGAATAAGGTTTTGATGACGTTAAGGCTAAACAAAAGTATATCGTGGCGTCAGTTTCTATAGCAATTCTGGTATGATGCTTTATCATCTTATTTTTAAGTTATAGGACATGATGTTCTGAACCAAGGTTTATTGTTGTCTTTAGCTCCAAGTACGTATTATGTCCTTCTGAACACGTTAAACTACAAGTAATATATTGTACATCAAGATAATGCTTGGAAAACTTCGCAATATCGGTTGATTGCCCACTCGCTTTGATGTCCACCATTTAAATATCCCGACATTGAGAACGAGAGCGCGTTCAACTGTGTTTGCTGCAAGTTTGGGATGAAAGGTTTTAGGGCATAAAAGAACGACTGCCGCTAATGGATTTACTAGGTGTACTATATCCTTGCATCTATTGAGCGGTTAGCTGAGTGAATACAACGCATTATTAAGCGACCGTCATAGGTTATATTCACGTGGGTAATGAGCACATATTTAGAAGTGTAAGTATGGAGCCTTAATGAAATAAGGAACCAATGTTTTACGCTTAAATTTTTATTGCACAAGGCAAACATTATAACAAATGTAACATAGGAAATAATGCACTTGGTAGACAAGGATTAGACAAAATCAAATACACCTACGCCAATAGCATATATAGCCTTTATCCCAAAGGTAAAATATAAAAATAAAAACGATGAAATCGTTGAATGTGTACAAATAATGCGCATTTAGTCTAATCGTCATACTGAAGGTTTCTTTGCGTCGCATAGAAATACCATTGTCTACGACAGAAAACAAAACTTATTTATATTAACATTATCCATGCAATTACTGTAACAGAAAACTTACGTATTAAACGCATTCCATAAATGTGACAGCATGAAAGTTACCCTTTTATTTCAGTAATGTGTATTCGGTTATTTACTTTTGTCTGTGGCGAGGTGACAGTTAATTAAGCAAATTCTAGGAACCGCTGATTAAATGTGGATGGTCGAAATCTTTATAGTATTTAGTTAGCTGTTGTAAACTCATTAAAAATTTCTCTCACACAGAGTCCCTAATCTTTTCAGTAAAGCGTTTCCATAATTTCGCTAACATGAAGCCTTAGTTTTGTCCCAAAAAATTTAAAGTAACCCGCCATCGTATATACGATTGTATCTATGTAGCGCTTTAGTTCCTTTGTATGCGACGTTGATCACAATAATGTACAATTGCACTCTACTCCGCACGGACTTACCTCGAATATGGATTTCGCCATGAATAAAATATTTATTCACTAGGGCTGGGTGGACTTTACCGTTCCAAAATATTGGAGCCTGAAGCTCATATTAGTTGCAATGACTGCGCTATGTTTGTGCAGATATCACACCTTCGCTCCAAGGCAGCGATCGGAAGGTATGTCGCACTGGATCATCAATGACGTGGTGACGGAGCAACCTCAAGTTTAGTGTACGTCGGACCAATCCGGCTCCAAGGATTTCGAGCACGTGAATTGGATTGTCAATGGTCGAAAAGGCTGGCCCTTATGGGCGCTACGAGTATCAGTGGTGACAATGCTGTTCAAACGCATCATGTGTTAATGACTACTTGAGCATGTCTAGCAATTCCAAAACTAAGAGCCCGAATCGGCATACGTAAAAACTACAACTACGTTTTCTTGCGTAATATTATTTGGCTTTCCCTACTTGTATGTCAAGTTTTCGTTGTTCTATTGTCTATAACTAGGTTATCTAACTACATTTAAATTAATGGCTCCTTTACCAAAAGCTAACTAAAAGTTTTAATGGTCACTTGTTCAATGAGTGATTGTTATGAGTGCGAGAGTTACCAAGGAAACAATGAACCATGGAATTAACGTTACTTGTTTAGTTGGTTTACGCTTTAGTTAATTTGTTGCTAATACACTGTCTACGTTATCTGTAGAGTATTACGATTAATGTAAGATGGATATTTGCAGCCCATCACCCAGTTTATTGACACGTGAACTATTTTCGTGTTTATTGTAAAATGTTATTATTTGGTGATGACGACTTTATCTCTCACGGGCCTGGCCATATTACTTTTAAAAATACACTGCACTGTGACGTAAGCAGTGAATTTCCTCTTTTGCGCCATCAAGCACGGTGTAATCAATTCTTGACCATAGCGATTAGTTAGTAAGCAGCGCCGTCACTGTGCTAAACAGAAGCAATAAAATATGAAAACTAATTTCGCGTATTCCCAGTAACTTCTTGTAATTAAGTTTGAAAGTGGCTCAGCTTAGTTAATTAAAACATTGGTTGCTTCAACTGGTTTGATGTAGGTTTTTAAGATATTCAACATTATCAGAAATAAGCAAGTATATTTCCATATATCGCTCGACTACATCAATCCAAGCAAACTTTCTCCGTTCCTTTAAGTGAAAGCTCCCTGTTATTCTGTCCAATAAAGCAGCCGTGGGTTTGTTGCAACTGAGCGACAAAGCAGACTCATGTAATACAAATTAAGCTTCAAACATTTAGTAACTTTTTGTAGTTAACACATTATGCGTATACCATACATTTAGTTTTAGCATTTATAGACTGAATTATGAAAGAGCTTTAGGTCATCATCTGTTTGTTTGCTATACATTTTAATTAGTCACCTGCTTCGACTTTCTCCACATTAATCCTAAAGGTCCATTTGATTTCCCTGCATTGCGTGAGAAACCGTATTCTACTTACAATGTATAATAACCCCAGTTTATGTATATCAAATGCATCCTCTAAATGGTTCATATTATTCATAACGCAAATTGCTCCAAAAGTCGTATGAAGACACATATATAGATCCACATCAAATTTAAGTGATCAGAACTAGTATTTTTACTTCGCATTTAAATTTCTTATCTAATTTCATAAAGTTGAACTCGGTTCGTTGATCCAGCCCCATGTTGCAAGTTTGTTGCTTAAACTGACCAGTACATGACAACGAGGAAGCTAAATTTATGTTGCAAGCTACAAAAACAGAAATCCAAACACACTGGTTGGTTGCACCTGGATGAATAATGGAAGTATAAACGAAATAACGGAGACGCATTGCATGTTCACACGCGCAACTTTAGGCATCAATGGCAACTTTCGCTGATGTTTCTTGAAACAGCTGCGTCACTTCCTAATGCATTGGCTACTGCGCTCCGACTTAATACCAATGTCGCTAGGAGAATACTCAGGTGTTATTTATGAAACGCACATTGCATCAAGTGGGACAGCATTTAGTCGATGAAATGCCAATAAGACTTGTGTAAATCTATAGCGGGCTCACGTTAATTAGTTTACCTTACTTATTTATACTTGAAAATAGACTGTTTATATAAAAAACGCATAACTCTTGAGCGCACAGTAAAACGCAACGCATTAAGTGGCATATATTGCTATGCTCTATTGGAGGAAAATGTTAAATCATTGTCCAAATACTATTTTTGTAAAAATATATTAGCAATATAATGTTTAACTAGAGCTGCGTTTAGTGCACCTTAATTGATCTTCAGTTTCCCAAACATTGTGCAGCCATCATGTTCATTGATAAAATATTCATTTAATGACCGCCTAATGGTAGAAAAAGAAGCATAAGCTTGGCTAAAAGACCGTGATCATGGTCCCACTGCTACCTGCTTTAAACATTCATAACAAAATAGACATATAAAGGTCACTAAGGAAAACTTGACAAAAGTTGCCAAAGTGAACTGTAATTGTTATGGAAAGGAATGATTGGCTGTATTGTTCCTGTCTCACTTTCCTCGATATTTGCACCAGATCGACTGATTGATGAATGATTTGCAAGTGCAAATTAGATTTATGTTCTTGGTGATTTCCCTCGCCAGTAACTGGAGGGTCGGTCATATTCCCAGCTGTAGATCCACAGAAATTCGGAGCAGGCGGCCGTACATAAACTAGAAAGGCGATTGCCCCATGCTTGTTTATTTGCACGACCAGTGAGCTAGCAAGCGTAGTGGTAGAGCTTCTTCCCAATCTCTCGCTTTCGCCGCCAGCTATTCTTTATTTGTCCTAATAAGCTTCTCTAGGAAACCAATTTGCTAAGGTTGGCGGGGCTTGTTTCTTATCTTCTCGATGCCCGGTTTCCCTAGGCTTGTCCGGAACTCGTTACTCTCGAAGAAACGGCCTTGGTCCGTCAGTATAACCGTTGAAATTCCCTGGTGCCTAATCACGTGCCTTATCGCGTGCTTTATCACTGCATGTGTTGTAGTGCTAGCTCGTTGATCTAGAATTGCCACGGCTTAAATCCAGCGGGTGTTGTGCGCTGGCATCACGATTAAGCATCGGTTGTCCCGTCTCGGCCCCATCACACCGATTGACCACAACACACTGACACTAAAATCACGAGCATATATTGTGGTACTCCCCGATTGTCTCCCTTCAAAACTTGACACTGCTGACACAACAGCACGTATGTATCGAGGTCCCTTTTCATACCAAGCCAGTAAGCTGGCTTCCTAAGCACATAATATGAACTGGTGCATCTAATATGCGTCATTTCGTGACACAAGACCAACAAATGTTTCCTCAACTTTGGTAGGATCGCCGATACCGTGGTAGCGACTCACCCTTGTGTCCACATCAGAATACTGCCTTCGTTGACTTGCAAATTTTCTATGTCCCGCGCAAAAGGCCAGAATTGTTTGCCTTGGCTATTTTATCACAGTTTGGTTTGTTATTCGTGCTGTTATCAACTAGTTCAGGAGCCTCTCCCTTCGTTACTCAGCTGCCAAACTCCCCGGATCCTCTTCCAGCACTAAGCAATTGACACCGAAGGCAACTTTCGGCACGTCGTCACCATTAGTCAGGCGCGACAAAAATGCTTCCATTTCGTTGTCCCACCCAGATATGTGGCCTATCGTAAAATCGTATTATTGTAAGCGCAGCACCCATCTAGCCTACTTGTCTTCGGGGTCTTTGCAGGACCTACTCCATTCCAGTGGATTGTGCACTGTTTGGATGTAAAAGCGTTGACCCAGTAAATACGTTCGCCAATTGTCTAGCGCCCAATCAATTGCCAGACACTCCTCTACTGTCGAATAATTGCGTTCCGATGGCGGTAAAACTTGGCTAAGGTATTTAATCGTCCCTGGTCTAACTTCAGTACCGCACCGACTCCGACGTCAATTGCGTCTGTGGTCACCGTGTACGTTTTTCCCGTGATCGGCAAGTTCAAGGTAACATCCTGCCTTCCCATTTCTTTCTGAATGTCGTCAAACGTTCGCTGAGCTTCTGGCGTCCATGTGAATTTCCTCCCCTCCGCTAACATGTCATACAGTGGTGATGCCAACCGGTTAAAATTCCTGACAAATTTACTGTATATAGTATCAGGCGCGGCCTAAAATTGGCCTAAGGCTAGGCTTCGAGGCAGGAACTGGGGTGTCTCGAATTGTCAATATTTCCTCCGTCAGCGTCTTCAGCTCAATCTGACCCACCTTGTGACCAAGCAATGTGACAGACGTATAACCGATTTCAGATTTAGGATCATTTATCCGTAATCCTGACTAATAAGTTCTTTGCAACATATTTTTCAAATGACGGCAGTGTTCTGCTTCCGATTCACTAGATCACGATGTCTCCATACATGGCCAGCAGGCGGAGCACGAAACGCCGGAAAGTGAACGGGGCACCAGATAATCTAAACGGCATCCTTTTAAATTGGTACTGCTTCTCGTCAACTGTAAACGCAGCATTATTCCGATTCTCCTGTTTGATCATTAGCTGCAGATAGCCAGATCTCAAAGCGTGTACCGTGAATATCTTTTAAATCTGCAGTTTGGCAAAAATATTTGCAACGGATGACTACGGGACAAAACAAATTTGCGATATTACCTTCAGCTTTCAGAAGTCCGTGCAAAAGCGGTAGTTTCCGTTGACATTCTATACCAAAACGATTGGACAGTTATAAGGGCTGTAAGCCTCCGCGACTACACCCACATTCAGCATTATCCAAACCATAATTTTGACCTCAGAATCCAAGTGGATTGGTTTACTTCTGGGTCCATATGACCGATACGGCTGCTGCGAAAGCGGAATTGTTCGAACCAATCACAAAACCCGTAGGGGATGTTATCGTTGGTGAAGTTACTATTTGCCGATGAGAGATGGAATGGCCATAATAGTTTGTAAAATGGCAACGACTGAGCACGCCCGGGTTGATCGTTCTCTACTAACGAGGGGTTTGGATCCATGTCTTCTCAGCAGCTTTCCAACTTTAAGCTCGACGATCGCCTCATTGGCTTGGAGCAAGTGTGCGTCAGAACTCACTTTTTCACATCCGGCGACACAACCAAGAGCTGGTTGAATTTTATGATAATCGATACGAACTACTTGCTCCGCCATAGCATTTATGTGTATATCGTGACTACCAACCGCATTTACCACCATGGAACATGATTCGGTTTTCATCGCGATGGTTGAGCAGGTAGACTGGGACTTCTGTTTCGATTAAATACCTCACTGTGTCGCCATCCTCTTATACCATCGCTTCAATCGCCTCAAGTATGCACTCTCCAACATAAGAATAGTACTTTTTCTAACGCTTATTTGGTACAAAATTCTACTGCGCCTTGATGCTAATTGCCGCTTCCAGTGTCCCAGTTTCCCGCTAAATAAACATCGCCCACTTTGCCGCATCCTCTAATGGGTACTTCGAAGTGCTCCGATGTTCAGCGTAATCTGCCGCAACCACTATTCGAACTTGTCCAATCGCTTGCTGTCTTGTTGGTCTTCGATTCTCAATGCTGCTGCTGGCTCCTTTACCACCTCACATGTCACACCAGCAAGTTCCAACAGGCCCATTCACTGGGGAGTGTACACAATCCGCAATTGATCCGCCATTGTTGGCGCTACACCGTCCAGAAATTGCTCCCCTAATAGTTGATTTCTTGACGCGTCATCCAAATCTGGCAGCGCCCGCTCCAAAAAGCTGCCAAGATGGACCGCAAACACGACCGCATCCCATCCTAGCCCAAGCAGACCGCCATAAAACGTCGCATCGCATCCCAACGGTCTGCCGGACTGTCCAACCCTGCGACCAGCGCCTACTTCGCGGCAGCCGCGCTAAGTTGACTTGCCTCATCTTGACGCCTACAGACTCGCCTTTGCCCATCCTTGAGTAGCCTCCGAATCGCAAACAGTTTTTACGGCTTCTGCTTTATCCCGACTGCTTCTGCAACATATTCGAAGCCATCCATGAAGCTCTGTACATCGCTACCCTCAAATGGCTCCGGCCAAGAGAACTTCATCCTCCACGACAGGATGGTCATGGCAATGAATGTGGAGAGGGCAGCGTGGTGCGGACGTTATTAGTGGATAAGGTA
The DNA here is from genome assembly GCA_944474145.2 of Dicrocoelium dendriticum. Taxonomy (NCBI): domain Eukaryota; kingdom Metazoa; phylum Platyhelminthes; class Trematoda; order Plagiorchiida; family Dicrocoeliidae; genus Dicrocoelium; species Dicrocoelium dendriticum. Next base: position 9,143 of record CALYDF020002181.1, on the reverse strand, counting down.
TACATGGTAAGACATTTCTAATTTAGAACATTTGGACTCATTTGAATACATCATTCGTGGTGTCACTTAATTCGACGCTACCGACTAATCTTGCCGTGAAGATGCGGTATATCTTGAGCGCTCCAGTGTCATCCATTTTTATGGATACTTGAATCGCCCACTACGCGCCCGTCGTCCGAGGTAATCTATTATTCGCTTTGTTTAACGCGACGGTTCATTTCACCATAGTACTCATAAGTAGTGCAGCATAATATGAAGAAAAAGTTTATGGTCGCTACGTCTGCCGTGGCCTCAAACCTTTCCGTGTATCTACGATGCGCTAAACACATCCATTAATGTTGCTTTAGCCATTGCTATCACTTAACTTCATTAATTATCCAATCAGCTCCGTGGATTCTTCATATATAAATAGCATGTATTGGTTGTATTCCGCCCTGCTGTAGTGTTCTGGCCTGATACGAACCAAAGAAAACAAGCTTTTTCGCCAAGTTGTCTGTTGCATGCAAAATTAATTTAATAAGTTTTATCTTTCCAAATTAATTCCAGCAACACAGTTTATCAAACTCCACAATGTCAACAGACCGAGCTCAACCAATCACTTGCATGTTTGTCCTTGTTGAGTTTGCTTGGTGAACCTTCGGTTTTATTCGAAGAAGGATTTACATGTTAACTAACTTGTCCAAATTTTCTACAGTGTGCCGTTGTGCAATTTCTGAAAATCGCTGTACTTCTTTACAGACAATAGTTGCATAGTTTCGCTCCCATTGTTCAACCTTAATTATACACGTACTTGTAACCCAAAAGCGACTTAAAAGCTGTAACAACCATTTCAAATTCTGTACCCACATAACCTATAAAAATGCATCGCATGTTCCTCAAGTGCAGTAAGTCGAAAATTCTGAGATACAGTAATCTATCCAATCCACTTGCTCAGCTAGCTGAGTTCCGCTTAGTGGCAGAACTTCAGCATCAGAGACACCAAATAGGCCCCAAATAAAGGGCACATGGGGCTAAAATAAAGGTTATTGTGTATTTCATTTATAAATATCATGTCCACACGGTTCAAATTTGTTGCTTAAGGAAGATAGTTCGTGTATAGTGGCAACATCGAGTTAATAGTATTGCCGTTCGAAATCGCCTCTTGGGGAATGCGTATATTCACTTCAATAAACTGGTTTTATTGCGGCTATTGTGATGGCTCAGTCACGTCCTACGCATGGCACCTGAGCGTCTACCGTGTCGCGCTCTGTTTGCCCGTCAAGGACCTGGCTGGAATCGGCCGCGTGATGGTCAGCGTTCCACTTGGAAGCAGCACATGAAATCGCTGACGTCATGTGTAGTCGCTGTTGGATCAGTACGTTTTCCGGGATGGGGACCAAAAGATAAGGTTTGCCAATGGCTTAGCACTCTTGAAGATATGGCCCGCAACCGGAATCTGTGGAAGAAGATTTTACAGTATATTATGGATCCATACTTTTAACATTAAAATGATTGAACATGAAAAAATAAAAATCGGCTTTAAAAAACAAACTAGAAATGTTTTGTTTTTTGGTCAAAACGTTCCATTATTCTTGCGACATGTTAGATGAAGTGTGTTTCTCACCTTCAACTACCATGCCACGATGATTATGACACAAGGACAGTCCATTATCCGCCGATCTCCAGGGTTTTATGTTGGCTCTGTGTATAGTTGATAGCCTGCTTAGCTAATAAATAAAACAAATACATGTTGTCTGTTTTCCGACAGACTGGTGCCCAACAGCCTACAGCCGTCAGCCGTCAGCTCAACCCCAGATTTAACGCGATTGACACAAATTTCCCAGCACAACTCAAGGTTCTCACCCCCATCAGCAACAAGCACGCTCATTCAGGCACTGCAGCTCAAACAGCAGCAGCAGCCGCAACACAGAAACGACAGCACTTTCTCGTTGCCAGACTGCAGAAGACTCTGCCGCAAGCCCAACTGGCTGCCATTATGCAACAGCGCCAACAACAGATTACGCTGGCCCAACTGCAGCACCGTCATCAGCAGACGGTGGCTGCCTCGGTTATTGCTGCTGCACAGGTACAACGACAACAGCAACAGACACAGGATGTTCTTGGAAAAAGCTTTGCAGCTTTTGCGACCTGCGCACGTGTGCATATAACGTTCCTTGATTGCTTCATCCTCTTAGAGAGCGCAAGGTCCTTGTAAAATGCAGTTCTGAAAATAACAGGCTTGTCCGACTGACAAAGATGTGACGAATTTGTACCTATAACATTTAACTCCCCTACTACTCTTCTTTATTCAGTACGGAGGCCAAACTGCTTATAATGCCATAAGTTAATTGGCGGCTTAAGTTTTGTAAGCTCGTCGCTTGGTGAGGGGCTACCATGTCCTATGCACGGCAGTAACGTGTAAGCCAGTGGACATTGAGCGGCGCTATATCACGTCTAGTATTTTATACACGATGGTCGTTGTCGTTCCCCGTAGCTCAGTGGTCTCAACCACGGACTGGCAACAGTCGAGTTGCGGTTTCGAGCCCTACCAAGGGTCCGATGGAATGCGCACTGCTGATGATTCCCAAATGGTTGGAACGCACGTGCATGCTTTTCCGGGCGTGTGGCGGCTGTCTGAGTGAGTCTAGATATGACGAATTTGTACCAGTGACAAAGCACTTAAGGGAAACGCAACTCCGTGATATTTACCCGTCTCAATTGTTAAACAAAATGCAGAGACTAGCAAAACCCACCACAGTATATGACGGTTTCCTTCGGGAGAGGTGGTTACAAGGACTACCCATCAAACATGCCACGTACCTTTTGCCAATGACGATGCCCCACTGTCCCTGTTGGCTAGCACCGCCGATCAAATCTGGGAATCTTACGCCCAAGTTTCGCAGGGCAGTAGACAACTGATGCTGTGGTAGCGGAACCCAGGGCGCAACTGGCCGAGTTTAATAAATGACTCCAAGACATCTGTTTCCATATCTAATCGCCAATCTCGTCCAAAATAGTCGAACCCATTTGCGTAGTTCTTCAAATTCCCCGCCTAGACTATCCTATTGCTGGTACATCAACCGACTTGGTCCGTAGGCCAGATCGTGCCGTTCAGGGAAAACGTTCAGGGAAACGGACCGACCAGCACGTAGAGGAGACGGACGTCGCTGGACAGCGCAGTCATCTTTCCTTCGTTACCGAACGGAAAACGGGACTACGCTACCTCGATGACCCAGGCGTAGAATTTACCGTTGTCCTATGTGATCCAACAGAGATTACTGTGAAGGTGATTAGCTCATTGCACACAACCAACGGAACCTGCGCAAATGAGATTTCATTATTCTTTCAGTAAATCAAAGGTTATTCACGTTTGCAAACTATTTGTGTTTACCAGCTATATCGTGATTGAAACAAGCATTTCTCTTTATAAATCTAAGAGATATCAGACGACGTAAGCTGTGAGATGACCCGGTCATTTTGTGCCTAATTCCTCGGCCACGTAAAGGAATCTAACCATTTGAAAAGAAGCAATGTCGTATGTGGTGGTTTGGTGGTCAGATGAGGACCAACTATTAGTGCGGCACTACCACGGCAGGATAAATTCAACAATCAGGAGGCATCTACTGCACACTAGCTGCCAGGTCAAATCAAGTGACTCATTTATTTTCCGCATACGTAACCAAAAGCCGCATATACTCAACCTACTTGAAGCAATCGTAAACGACCGCGAGCGGCCGCCTCTGTGCGTACAGAAGCAGTTGTTAGTGACCTTGAGCCTGCCGTGGTAGAGCCGCAGTAATTGTTGACCATCACCTGACCGCCAGTCGATCGCTTCAGAGGTTGCTTGTTTTCGAATTGTTAGGTGCCTTGTACGGGACTGAGGAGATACACATGAAATGACCGCGTCATCACACAGCTTACGTCTTCTGATACATGTATCGTTATTGTTAGTCTCATGTTCTTGCATTGTTATAGGGGCAAATAAACATAGACAATTAGCAGCGGATATTTTTCCAGGTGCAATATTTTTAGCACGTTTATGCAGAACGTTTATGATGCTCAACGAAATCATTGGCATTTGGCCGTAGCAGTGATTGTCATGAGTAAAAGTCCCAGTGTAGCTTCAATGACAAATATTCCGTTGATACGCGATTGTTCATTTTGATAAAATGCCGCAAACAAATCTTGGTCATAGTATGCCAGATTACAAAATTGCATCACATTAGGCGTCAGTATCACAGCTAGAATTGTAAAGTTAAGCCAAATCCACAATGTTGGATTTGTGCAACGTTTCCTTTATACTCTCAATAAGAGGACATTTGGCTCTTGTTTCAATGCTTCCGTCATTCAAATTTGGCATTTTAGTTACAACAAATAAAATGATTGGTGTTCTTGTTGCTTAACTCGTTGCAAAAAGCTACCAAGTAGGAACAGGTAGCGCCTCTTCAATGAGCGGTATAGCCAGCAAAGTTTTGAGTGTCGGAATTTGGTGACTGAAGACAGCGTACTATTTTGAGTCAATCTTGTAGAGACATTTCTCATGCTATTTCGAAAACTGAGGCCGTATACCAAGAGGAAACTAGAAGCTAGTTCTTTTATGTGACAGTACTATTACTTTGCTTGTAAAAGCATTTAACTCGGAATAAATCACTATATTGCAGTGTACAGACAAACCTTACCGTCTATCAATGACAATGCGAAACGCGAGGTAAACAACTTAGCTCAAATATATATGAACGGAAGGTGAATAACTAACTTTCAGCACGAAAGCACCACATAGGTTAGATACACCACTTATGCCACTTTATAAATACAATTAGAGAAGAGTTCACGAAATTTGCTTTTTCACAAACCAAACATACTTATCTCCATCGTGAAAAATTGAGTTTGATATGCGCGTATTTTCCTCGATAGCGCTGATCACGTGGTGTGCTTTCGAACTATAAAAAATGATTAGATGTTTATCAACTCAAGCCATTTTGTTACACCACTCTGCGTTATTTGAATACAAAGGAAGACGTCAAGCCGCATCTCATGTGCGGCTAAAACAAACACACCATGTCATTCAAATGCAAATTGTTCTACTTGTATTTGCCCTTTGTTCTTTCTTAGATGAGATGTATCGGGCACCTCAGATTACAAAATCACTTGAATATGGTTGCATAAACGTAGAACAAGCCGCTTGTGACTGTGTGTACTTTCACTGTGTCTTAGAAAATATGCAAGAACATTGCGCTTTCTCCAAAACATACGGTTAGGCACAGTCTACTTCCGAAAGAGCAGCGGCATATCCGTTCCACCCTGGTCCTGAAAACCTACGATAAACAATAAGATTACGGATAAACAATAAGATTACTTCAATGGAAGCGAGTTTGGACCACAGAAGTGTAGCTGCTGCTAAGCAACGGAATGCTGCACAATCCGCTTCACCTGAACCGCAATCAGCCACGTCTCCATCTTTGTTGTCTTCTCCAACTTTGGTAGAACGCCGGGCGAAAACAGACTGTAGCTAAGTGAATCAAACAGTACACACAGCAACGAAAATCAGGCAAAGTTCAAAACGTCTGGTTAAGCAAATTCCACTAGATCTGACATCTTTCACTACCAAGGATGAGGCAGCCAAACACCAACTCTTGGTACCTGTAGCTCAAATATCTATTGTCGAGACTAAGCCTCCCAGAACATCGGTTACATATGCACAGATTGCTGCAAGGGTCCACCGAGAGGTCGCCGTTGCGTAGTCTTCCATTGTAAACACCGTTAAAGTAAATGGAGAGAAAAACAGCAAATAATAACTTGTCAACAAGTCCGGACAAATGAGTACCATACCTAGTAGATCGGTTAAAAAGGGATCCAGCAACAGTGTTCGGACTGTTGTATGCTCAAATGTCCCTGAATCTACCGCCATCACATTTCGGGATAAGTTATAAGACGACCAAGAGCAGTGGAACTCATTGTGTATGCAGATGCGTATCAAAGCCAAGCACATAAACTTGTTACAAATTACTCGTCATCTGAACTCGCCACACTATGGTGAACCCAGACTTATTCGAGTAAATCTAGAATCCTCCATCGACGTGGAAAATGTTTTGCTCACCGCAATCGCGCTAAAACACGAATCCTGTGTGACACTTATCTATCCTGATGTCCCTTGGAGCGCGCGACAACCAAAACGAAACACTGAAGAGGGGCACAGCAAGTAAGTCCGCCTGAAAAAAATCTTCATACATGGCGTGCCAGAACATCCTTCTAATGATTTCCAAGAGCCCGGAAAGCACGATTTAGAACAGTGGCGGTTTATTCGTGAAGCCATTTATTTGGATAATGTTGTGGCACTATCGCTCACCAGGAAACCTCTCTCACCGAATTATAGAGGATGCTGCCCTAGAATCCTAAAACTTGTGGTTCAATCAGAGCAACAAGCAAATGATGTTTTAAATCGATGGCGGAGAAATCGGAAACATCTTCCTTCCGAAATTCGGTTAAAAGTCGAAAACACTTTGCACAGCTCAAATATTAAAGCAACTGAAGCAGCAAGCAGACCGAAGAAAGTACAAAAGCGTAACTCGAATGCTGCTTTAATTGACTCTGACGTATGTCTAAACGTAGGTCTGGACGCACCTTGGCCGAATCCAGTTGCATACGAGGTATCATTGAGCCATCAAAAAAGGAGTAACTGCCGGCCTCCCATCAGTCGACATACTCCCACACTGGACAGCTTCACCTCTCTGCGGGCTCCTAGAGACCAAGAAACTGGCCTGCTTGTATACAAATGCTTAGGGACTTTCTAACAAACTGGCTGAACTGAAATATCGCCAAGCTTCCGGCTCGTAGGATGTCATTGGTTTCACCGAGACATGGTTGCACACGGGAATGACGGACGCTGAAGTGTCGCTACCCGGCATGTCGCTGATCCGGAACGAGAGGCTCACAAAAGGAGGAGGGGTAATCCTGTACTACCGAAACGACTTACAGTGCGAAGACGTGGAGGATTCGGACTCGCAGTTCCCCGACTCCCTTTGGTGCCGGTTGCAGTTAAAAGGCAAGGACGCTTGCCTTATTGTCTTGGTGTACCGCGCCCCTAACTCAACACCCGAAACCGACCACCACCTAGCGGCTGCTTTAAGGTGCAGTTTACAACAAAAGTACACTCACATTCTTATCATGGGTGACTTCAGCGTACATAGTTTAGAAACCCCTGCCATGATCGGAGAACAATTCAAAACCGATCTACAAGATCTAGTAACAACTGTTCCTATTTACAGCCACATCACTTTGCCTACTCCGTTCAGAACTGGTAACAGGCCATCTGTGCTGGATCTTGTGCTTACCAACGATGAGCATATGAGTGATGCTTTTGTTTTAGACTGCTTGTTGTGTCGCAGTGATCACGCAGTCATCAGTTTCAACTTCGTCTGCTTTGCAGGATATCTGAATGATAACGATGAGACTGTGCGAACCATCACAAGGTACGACCGACTCGCCCAGATCGTCAGCGCCACAACATGGTCTTTCCTCGAAGAAGAACCCCCGGAAGTCGCGTGGCTCTAGTTCGTCAACACAATCAGTCAGCTGATTGCACAGGCTTCAGAAATGAAAGCTTGCAATAAATGCAAATCCGTTTCCTTCGTTAGGAGCAGAACTCGAAAATGGATGACAGTACGTAACGCAGCGTGGCGAGTGTACCGAGAAGCTCAAACAAAAGAAACTTGGGACAAGGACGTAGCACAACATAACCACTGCACTCAACTGTTAAGATAAGACAAAAACGCCTATCAACAGAACATCACAAAAACTTTCAATGCTAACCACAAACTGCTATATATGCACGTTAATAGTCTACGAAAGGTGAGGCCAGGATTTGTTCCACTCAAGACGGCTGATAGCCCAACAAGAACGGCTATGGAAGCTGCAAACGCGCTGCAGATGCAATACGCCCCCAAATTTCAAAGAGTCTTGCCATCAAGCGATCTACCAAGCTTTGTATTCTGCTCTCCAGGACTAACCCACATCAATTTTACCGCAGAGGCTCTATTGCGAAACCTGACTTCTCTACGTAAACACAGCACGCCGGGTGTCGACGCCATTCGTCCAGAGGCATTGGGAGCAGCAGCGAGCAAATTGGCAGGACTTTAGCTCAGTTTTTCCAGCGCTGCTTAGACCAGATCCAAGTTCCCGTCATGGGGAAGCTTGGAATAATAACCCCGCTTCACAAAGGTGGAAGCAGAACTGATCCCTCCAACTACCGCCCATTATCCCTTCTTATTATACTCGCCAAGTTCATGGAATCCATAGTTGCCGATGCACTGGTGTGCTATCTGAAAAACTGAAACCTCATCACTCCTGAACAGCACGGTTTCCGTCGACAGCGGTCATGTACAACTAATTTACTAATTGCACGCAGTAGTTGGACCGAAGCAGCTGACGCTGGAGGAGGTGTTGATGTGATGTACCTGGATTTTTCCAAGGCTTTCGATTGTCTATATCATCGGATACTACTACCTAAGCTGCAGCATTAAGGGATCGGCGACCCACTTTTAAGCTGGATCGCCAAATTTCTATTTCAACGGCAATTAGTGGTCAGAGTTCGGAGCTCTTTATCGGACCCCATACAAGTGGAGCGTGGCGTGCCGCAAGGCTCAGTTCTAGGTCCACGTTTGTTTTTGGTGTTTATTAATGAACTTGCACAGGGAAGCGCTTCAACCTTCCTAATATTTGCCGACGATATCAAGATCTGGCGCAGGATCCAGGCGAACGCCGACCAACATGTGCTTCAGATTGAATTAGTTACAGTGTATCATTGGTCGACCCAAAACTTATTGCATTTCAACGTCAGTAAATGCAAGGTGCTTTGCATCCGACATCAGAGCAGCTACTCATACCGACTCGGAACGGATGTACTGCAACAATCATCTCTCGAACGTGTCTTGGGTATCCTGGTTCAAGATTACTTGGGTTGCTCCAAGCAATCCGAAAAGGCCTCGAAGACCGGGAATCAGCATGTTGGGCTGTTGAAGCGGGCGTTTAGACAAATAAACAGCTCCATATTTCGACAAATGCTCAGTGCATATGTTCGTCCCCATGTCGAATATGCAATTTAAGCCTGGCATCCGTGTCTGAAACACCACATTACTGCACGGGAGCAGCCTCAACGCAGGGCATAA
>CALYDF020002180.1:0-76090 GCA_944474145.2 Dicrocoelium dendriticum | reverse complement strand
AGTAAGTTAAAGCTCCTACAGGTGTACCAATCTTTGGACTGGCAGCCGAAGCAGTGATCCGCTAGAACAAAAGACTCTAAAGTGGAGTCTAAATTAGGATACGTTGCGTGGACGTTACCTTGTCATCATCAAGCACTCCAGGTTGTATGAAACAGCATCTGCTCAATAACATTTTCCCGGACATCCATTTCACCAGAGGAAGAGTAAAATGCCCAGTTCCCATGGTTGGACATGCTTGTGAAAAGACAAGCTTCCCGTCCATGGAAACAACAGTCTATCAAAAACCGAGGCAAAATGACTGGATCGTGAACAATCGCAGTAACTAGCTGGCTACTTACAAGCGCAGTTTCGTGAGGACACTTCGCATAAGGGTCACACAACCATGTAGCCTGCTTCAGCAAATAACATTTAACATGTTTAAGAGGAAATATTACCCTAATCTACGCTGCTTGAATTCGAAAATTCAAGCATAGCCGGCTTCCACAAGCGCATGAGAAAAGCGAACAATCCCCCAACCTAATATCTATGGAATTTCTGAAATGGCAGCGAGGCTTTTAATGACGCACGGGATCTACTTTACATAGGAGGCTACGGAAACCATTCGGAGTAGACTTTTAAGAGCAAAATACTAACTGAGTAGAGAAGAAACATCACGTGTGATTTACAACATTTTTTACAATATTTTGACAAGTGCTACTCGGGTAAGACTGGGAAGGAACTTGGCACAGGAATGAGCGAACACAGTTTGGTCATCCGCCGTCAGGATGAAAAAGCACTGTTGTCAATACATATGGATGGCAAAGGCCATCATTTCGATTTGGGGAACCTCTAGGTCCTTGGAAGAGCAAAGAACCGCAGAGCCCGTGAGTTCATGGAGGCATGGCATTCGGGGCAGAATTCAATCAACAAGCAACTAAAATTAGAGGGGTCTAGGAAGCTCTGCAGGTGAGGTGAAAGAATATATACCAGATCGACCGGGCGTAGAGGTGACCATTTGGCCGAGCTACGTGAGCCATTCGAAGAGCCATTCAAAACAAGAGACGATAACTGGTCACTTGGATGTGGAATACGACACTGCAAAGCAGACCTATACAGCCGCACTGAGTATTTTTCCTAGCTTTGCAACAAAACATCTGCAAATTTGTCTACCTAGGAGAATACCACAATCCACTCACATCATCGATTCACCTTAACTCCTAATCCATCCACAACCACCCCTTCATTAATAAAACGGAAACAGTATAAGGCAAGCGCCAGAATCCACAAGAATTAGTATCCCCTTATTTGTATACTGCGTTGTAAGTAGACCGCCATTTATATTGAAGTGAAACGAAGTGTACTTTGAGATTGCTCGTCGCGATCCAATCACTCAACTTGTAGCGTATCCTGACCCACCAAGCTGTCAACGACCGTTGTGCAAAGCGATGCCGCTCATGATACGGTACACACAGGGGTAGAGGATTTAGATAAAAGTTTAATGGTCGCGGGTTCAAGGGCCGCTATCTCCACCTGATGAGAGCGAATCTGATCGAAACGCGTCGTGATTAAGCAGTGTTTTCAAGCGGGCCACACCCGATTTCCATCCGCACATGTGTTGCATCAGGAGAATAGTCAGGCAGAAGGTTGTTCAATTTCATACAAAATCTTACTTGTTCAATCCTCCAAAGTATGGTTTTCTCTCATGGGGCTCCTGCATAACCTGCTAGCTGCAATTCATCGATCAACATAAAATTATCATTGACGGGGGAGAGTAAGCACAAAAATGTTCTTGTACATGCAAATGCGTTGGATCGCTTGCCATACAAGCCACTGATATCCGTGCTAGTGCAGAGAGCATTGGAAAGCTTATGCTAAGCTGGTTCCACAATCTTCATCAAAACAACAGCAACAACAGCAGCGGCGGAAGAACATGCGTCATTTGAACTGATGATTCACGGTAATACAACTATGATTATCTATGCAATGAAACATAATATGAAGGAGAAAACGTTGTCTTACCTGATAAATTTAATGCTTTAAACAAAACATTCATGGTTAAGGCGCCTGCACGTTTTCAACGATATAACGTCAAAAAAGTTGGCTGTCGTGCAATGATAAAGCGATATCATCGAGAAAGCTTTCGAGCGGCATCCTCTGCCCCACCTCATAATCAGTCATTTCCCCGCAGATAACTCAGCATCAAACAAACTTTAAACAGGTAGTCCGACTGGGAGCCGGGAGCAGATGCCTTACTAGTGTCGGTGGCGTGCCATCTATGGTTACTACAATGATGCATTAAAACCAAAAAAAACTCTTGCCACTCTCTACTAAACGCTTCTCAACAAAATATTTAAGATGTTTCATATAATAAAAATAAGTTGCAGTACGGCCACCAAAATATTCGTGTTTTACCTTTGGTTGGTCCAGTTGGTAATAATCATCATCATCATTATACACATCAGCTAGAGGTGGGAAAAACACCTCCGCTATTGTGCCGCAATACATGAAGGAAATACATACATACATACAATACAATACACAAAGGAGAAGTAGATACAACAGTTGCCTGCCAGCTGAGCTACCAGCAACGGATAGGCATCGTTCCGGTAAGCTTCCAACTAGCTACTAGGCAAAAAAAGTTATGTTTTACCCTAGGAAATGAGATCGTAGATGGATGGGGAGGCTAAAAGTGATGGGGACAAAGAAACTCACAGCATGAACGCCACTGAGGTCGGCTCCTTGCCATGTCAGCAAGTGTATCCAGCCAAACGTGTTCACCGTCTTTTGGACCCCAACCAGGGAGCCGTGAAGCGCCAACCGAGGCTAACTCCGAGGTGAGGGACTTCATTCCTCTGGACCAAGTCATCGCTTGGCCACCTCTCCTCTTCTTCCACCCACATCCCCGGTGAGCAAACAACGCACGTCGAGGGAGTCGGTGGGCTGGCATGCGCAACACGTGGCCCAGCCATCGGAGCCTGGTGAGGGAAATAACGGTGCTGAGTGGTTCAGGTCCTTTTGCTGGGCCGTAAACAATGCGTAGAACACGCTCGTTACTCACGCGGTGTTCCCACCATATGTGAGCCAAACTGCGAAGGCACCGATGGTTGAACGTAACTAGCCTCTTCATGTCCGCCGATCTTATGGGCCAGGTTTCGCAACCGTACAGTAAGGTCGAACGTACCGCTGCATTGTACACTCTACCCTTCAGGGCTAGTGTGATGTCTCGCCGCCGCCAAAGGTGGCGAAGGTTAGCAAAAGCACTTCAAGCTTTCGCTATACGGTTCGTGATCTCGTCTTCGATCCCAAGGGCGCTGATACAACTTCCCAGGTAATTGAATTTCTGAACGACTTCTAGCTGACCCCCACCATGGGTCAGCGCAGGAGACGATCCATGCCACGCTTGGAGGAGCGCTTTGCACTTCGATGGTGCAAAGCAAAGCCCGAAGCGGCTGACAGCCAGTGCTAATCTGTCTAGCGCGGCTTGGCACGTCTGGGAGCTGTCACAGATGAGGGCAATGTCGTCTGCATATCCAAGTCAAGAAGTCGTTCTCCTGGGAGTAGCTCCACACCTTCCAAGTCATGTCCTGTAAATGCAAACTCCATGACTTCGTGAATAGCGAAGTTGAAGAGAAAAGGTGACAGCGGACATCCTTGTCTCACACCGCTGGAGATATTAAAGGGTGGCGACAGCTTGCCGTAAGCCCTCACTCTGCCCGTGCTACGCGCATATAATGCTTGGATAATATTTAAATATTTCTCGGGCACACCTTTCCTGAGTAGACAATTCCAAAGCGTACATCGATCAACCGAATCGAAGGCACCGTGGATGTCAAGGAACACGATTACGGTGGGCCGCCAATATGTGTGGCGGTGCTCCGACAACTGACGCAAAGTGAAGATGTGGTCAATGCAGCCACGACCACGACGAAACCCGGCTTGCTCTTCACGAATCTGGCTTTCACGAGCGCCAGTCGTCTGCGGAGAATTATGGAGGCAAGTAATTTGGAGGCGATGGAGATCAGACTGTTTCCTCTATGGTTGCCGCATTCCGAGCGCGAGCCGCCTTTGAAGGTGGGAACAATAACGGAGCGGCTCCAGTCGGTTGGGACAGTCTCCTGCTCCCACAGTTTCACTAGTAATTCATGCAAAGCATCCACAAGAGCAGGGCCTCCGAATTTGAAGAGGGCTGGAGGAAGATCATCTGGTCACGCGGCTTTGTTCAACTTCAACAGTCGGATCTCACGTTCGACTTCTGAGCGAGAGAGTGCATCCAAATGGACAGCCCACGGAGCAGGGTGATCATTGACCGGCGAACCGGACAATTCTAGCCGTTTAAATTGCTTTTCAAAATGTTCAGCCCAGCGCTCCAAACATTTTGACAAATTGTGGATAGGCTGTCCACTCTCATCACAAATTGTTTCACTAACACCAGGTCTCCTGCTGCCCGTTTCCCGTATCCGACGGAATAACTTACGATGGTTGCCAAGGGCAGCGGCCACTTCAGTCTCTGACGCACGATGAGACCACCAAGATTCGCGGTCTCTCTTCAGGCTAGCACGGAGTTTCGCCCGGAGCTCTTTGCGAGTTTCATTGTGTTTGTTTCCCGCCGGGATATGCCGGCGAGCGTCGATAAGTTCCAGAGACTGCGAAGCGACCTAATATCCTTGTTGCCTATTAGACATACCACATGAGGATTTCCCGCTGCTAGTTAGGTCTGGCGAACATGTGACCAGTGACCATCAATTGTCTCCAGTGAGCGAGTACTCAACTCGCATGTCAGCGTACTTTGATAAGCATTCAGAACAGCTGGCTTTGTCAGTTGGCTGGTGTCAATGCGCTCACAGCGTCGTCGTGGGCGTCCTCCAAAGCACATCCGCATGTCAGCACATACAAGTGCATGATCAGTGTCCACACATGTGTTCCAAATCGAGCGACAATTCTGGATGCAGCCTCTCCAGCGGTAACTAAGAGCAATGTGATCGATCTGCGCCCATGGCTGGTTCGAGGCTGGTGGGCGCCAAGTTACCCTCCGGCGGGTGCTGTGTCGGAAATTAGTGCTCGCAAGAAATAAACGAGCATCTTGACACAAATGATGTAACCGCTCACCGTTATCATTACGGGAGCCTACACCGTGCTGACCGCCCATATGCATTTCATCAGTGGACAACTTTCCAACTTGTGCGTTCATATCACCCGCCAGCGCAACAGTGTCCGTGCTTCTTCTGTGTCGAAGGAGCTGAGTCAGTTGGCGGTAGAAGTTGTTCTTTACGGAATCGTCGCTACAGTTTGTGGTTGAGTAGGCAGCGATGATGAATAGACACCTATTAGTCCCCCGCGAAATCGAAGGTTTTAACTAGCCAGCCAATCGGACTGCACACATCCGGCTACTGAGTGGAATCCAATCAACCAGAGCAGCTTCAGCCCGGGGACTCAGAGCAATGCCAACACCAGCTTGGCCGGTGCTCGAAGCTGAATAGTCACCGGATAGGCGCAATGAGAAAATACAGTTTGCGTCACCTGAAGGGGATCGCAGAGTGAGCACAGAGCTCGAGTCTTGCAAGCGGGTCTCTGATAAGCAGCAGATATCGATCGAGAGGGTCTCCAATGTTCGGGCAAATGCTGCCTGTTGACCGATATGTGGGTAGTGTGCGTACATTAGGGCATGCTAATCTGAAGGAAAATCGAGGGCTCCAAATGGAAGCCGATGAACTGGAATGGACCGCTTGGTTGGATATAGGCTTGTCGACAGGAGAGGAGTGACGCTTCGCGTTCACATGTGAGTTGAAACTAGAAGATAAATACCTAGCAAAGCATGTTGGGGAGGGCCAAGAATCGGGGGGTTGAAAACTGGGGGGATATAAGTGAAGTTGGAAGGGGACGGTAAGAGTGAAAATGCGCAAGATAGGGAATAAGAAGACGGGAAGGCTTGAGCAGTAGCATCCAAACCCCTATCCACCCTGCTCGATGCAGCAGATAGGGCACCGTTGATTATCCTCTGCGGTGGCCAGAGCATCAGCAGTTTGTTTGAAGCGTGATTCATTGTATTGCGTGGGCAGGATACTGTCAGGTTGCCCAGGCCTAGACAGGAGAACGATTAGGGTTCTCAACCAAAGCCTTTGGTTCAAAAACCTGACCGCAAGGCAGCGGGTTTGGCGTTGGACTACAAGGAGACCGTTTTAAGGAATAAGGTGCCACCTTCATTCCAACCCCCAACCTGGAGGACCAGGAGGCTGAGTTTGTCTGACCTCTAACCATTGACCAATCTGGTATGAGTGACTCTGAAGGTGCAAAAGCACCACCCAGCATAGCTCCATGGATCGCTGAGGCACACAAACCATCGCACCACGGTAAGGTCCAGCCTCATTGCGATGGGTTGGTAATAATCTGGAATGGGTTTTTCAACAGCCAAGATAATTATTTGTGTTGGCAAAGTGTGGCATGGCATGCTTTAACAACCGAAGTATGCCTTTCACACCACTCTCTGTTACCATCACACCTTTCGGACAAACCGTTACTGGGCTTGGTTTCCTCAAAAACAAACGCCTATAACGCTCGACTTCGTCTTCAGCCAACAACTTATACTCGTTCTAGTTGAATAGTGTCAGTGCTATTTCCGAGGCATTATAAACAATAATAACTTTGTAGCAACGACTAAACGTATGACTGACAAGCCAAATAGGGCGGTAAATTACGTCACGCTCTGCAACAACTAAAGGTGCAACGTCCCGAGTATCGTCAATATTCTCAGGGTACCTTCTTGATGGTCTTTTTCTTTATGTCACTGATTTGTTTTCAACGAAGTACAACTATTCCTGTGCTCTTTGACCACTCTTATCGACAAATCGGTCTTGGAACTTGAGCAATATGTAGCACCCGGTTTACTCTTAAAGTCAAAACCGGAAGGCCTAAGGTGCAATTTTCAGATGATTAGATAATAAGATAGTAACAAACGTCAAACAACATCAAGACCAAATTTACGCTGTAATTCGGCTGTCAACTGAAACGTACTGCCAAGCCAGGCAAACAATAGTAACGATCAACCGATAAGCAAACCGAAGCGAGGATGCTCCGGAGTCTTCTGGACTGAATTACAACGAAGTGATCAATTGTCAGTCGGTCAAACAGTGAACAGCGCAAACAAACACACTTGTGTAGGTGGGTGAATCCAGCCTAAACACTCAGACAATGAGATGTGTCCTGGACCGATGATACGATTCAATGGCTGAAGGGCAATCGATGGAGAATGTGACTATGTAACGTTAGGAATTATGGATGAAAGTTCGGGGAATGAAAACAAGGGGATTAGGGACGAAACCTGTGATATCCTTCGGTGGAATCTGACGGATGGTGATTTTCCCGTTACACCCGCATTATTGTGTATCCGCGCACCCGCGTTTTCTCTTCTTGTCTCATTGACGCCAGGTTTTCCGGGGCCATTGGTGCGGAGCTGCTGGAAGAGCTTGCGGCCATTGCTTACTGATCCTGTCTCCTCCATTTCTTTAGCCAGGCTGGTCCACCAGGCTTCGTTATTAACTCACAGGCTCCGCTATATTTTGCGCCTAATTTTCCGTCTGGTCACGTTATGCTCAGAGTCAGCCTGCAGATTTCTTCTGGGTTCCAGCAAGTTCACCGATCCTTCGGATATCCAGTGACTGTTGCAGTGACGATTCATAGTGCCAAAAGCAGATGCTCTTACGTCCTGTACTGTGGCCGAGATCCCATTTCACTGAAGCACTGTGCCATTAGGACAAACAGGGAGTGTAGGCTACGCAGTGCGTCTTGATAGGCTTGCCTGTCTGAAGGCTCAATTACCAATCCGGGGAGACGCTTGCTGCGCCTCGCGGTAAGGTTGATGAAGTAACGACTGTGTAACAAGGCATGGTCAGAGACGACATAGGTATTCCAGAACGGGCGGAAATCCAGGATGGGAGCAAGGCACTTGTAAATTATGACAGTGTGGCCAATTTGGGCCCATCGCTGAACGGCCAAAGTAGGAGGTCAAGTGGAACTTCGGCACTCACTGTATCTAAACTCAGTGGTAATAAGATACAGCTGGTACTCCACAAACCATTGCAGCCGTCGCTCGTCGTTGTCAGTCCGATGAGAGTTAGGACCACAAATGCAATCCAGCTGAGCTATTGAAAAGCTCAGAGGCCCTATTTGTGCGTTCATGTCCCTGCAATTATTATAATATCTGAACTAGTAGCACTGCGCAGTAGGACGTACAGCTTGTGGCAGAAAGTGTCCTTTGACGCATCAGGACCACAGTCGTTGGGAACATAAGCGGAAATCACAAACAAACAGCGTTTTCTACTATATTATGGATCAAACATTGTTGATGTCGTCAAACGGGCGTCCAACAAACAACTGTTCACCTGATTCCAATGAACATACGATGGCTCAGCCTTGCAGCTGAGTGTAATACGCACCCTAGCTTCATCCATGAGCTCTGCATCACCGCATCCGGCTGCGTGCGTCCAATAGCACAAATAATTCAAGCACCCAATAAGGGTCATGATCACATGTTCGGATATAAAACACCGGTTAATACCAAGTGTGTCCAACGTGCGTGCTAGTGCACACCGTTGATATATTTGTCTTGGTGTGCGAATGTTAAATGCCGCCAGGGAAAAAAGATAGCGTGCGTGTATAGGGACTGTTGCGATAGGCTTGTTCCGGAGAAGTTTCTGCAGATGGTTCTACTGCGGAGGCGATTCGTTTGCTGCCGATTAAGCTGGGAATTATAGAAACTTAGAAATGCTGGTCGAGATGGGAATAAGAGGAACAGGTGGAAATGAAATAAAAAAGGTGCCAGTTGTAGCATGTTTACGCTGTTATATGCAGCAGATAAAGCGACACTTGACAATTTGTTCGACGGCGGATACTGGATGTAGTTCGGTTTTGGGGTAATAGTATATATGGGCTGATATATTGCCGCGGCGCGAAGACATAGATAAGAGAATGATTAGGGACCTCAACTAAAGCCTTTGTCTCGAAAGCCTGTCCGCAATACACGGAAAAGGTGACAAATATTTAGTTTTACTAATTGCACGCCATCCATTTTATAGACCCTCAAACTAGAGCAGCAGGATACGGAGTTTGTCTGAACTCTAAACATTGACCAAACTGGTAGGAGTTGCGCTGAACGGGCGGAAGTCAGCACCCCGTATAGCTCAGTGGTTGTAGGAGGTAGGCAAACTGTCGCAATACGTTAAGATCCAATCTAGTTGCGATGGGTTCGAGTTATACTTATCCGATAGAACACAACTTGTCAAAACAACTAAGAAATACTCAATACCCAAGGGAAAAACCTTTGCTGTTTTTCAGGGAATTTTGCTTGGACCACCCCTTTTCCTATTCCACATAAAATACTTACGCTATTCCAAAATACGCGAGCGCTATTTCCTATTTACACATGAATTCAACTTGGTCTAATCATTTATATTAGATAAAATGCAAGTGGTCATTGGAAGCGTGCGCAATGACAAGAAATGGTGCAAAATGGCGGACTTGTTTGGACTCACTATTCTCATAAACCTCGCTTTTCTTCCCCGCTAACTTCGTATGTTTATTTTACCTTTAATAAGTCGTAGCAATATTCCAGTTGGTTGGTTGTGTTGAATATATATATATTTATTTATATATAGGCAAAGACCTATTGACACTGAGTAAACCTAGTAAAATTTACTGCTGAAACACTCCGCCGGATAATCTCAATTATTTGAGTAAATATGCACACCTTGGAGGGTGCTATCACTCTTGACGTTTAGGTGATTCTAACATCTGATTCAATTCTAAACTTGGAAAGTAGGTATTTCAAATCCATCAGTTTTTCTTTTGTCGCCAAGTGAAACGCGAGAGGTGATTTAAGGGCAAAAAATTGTTTTCCTTTTATTCGTCATTAGGCTCAGTATATAAATGATGGGTAAATAAAATCGACAGACCAATTGTGTTACAACCGATATATAAAAATTCGAATCGACTTTAGTATTATGCGTCTGACGTTCATTTGATGGATAGCATGTATATTGCTGGCGCTTGTTTGATGGTCATGGGAGCTGTAGCTTTTGGACGAGTTTATTCTGGCTACATAGGTTGTTGTATACTAACTATATGCAAACCGCTTTCCGCGGTATCAAGTTTAGCCATCAGAAGTATTGCCGGACTGCCTTTGTAAATTTCTAATCAAAAGCACTATTTCATCTTGTACTTAGGTGACCGGTGCGATATGTTAGGCTGGTTGATGAGTTGCATTGCTTGAGTTGGACATCGCCATTTTGCTTGGTGCTGGTTTCGGTTTTATCACGCGAATGCCGTGTGTGTTGTAGTTTCTGCCTTCCGCTAGCTACAGCGACAACGGTAGCGCTATTTAATAGCTAGGCAACGAGGAACCATTTGCTGTACCAATAAACGTTTTCCTGTAACCTACCTGTCTTTTGCAATCGCTCTCCTGGCTCCCGCTACAGGCTACTTGCTAAATCGGTGACGCCAACCGCGGCAGAAATTTAACACCTGATAATGCAAACTCTTCTTCGGTGAGCCTGTTCCGCTTTTCATATTTTCCGGTTTACGTTTGAATACAGTAGCATACTTTTTGTATCCAGTTTCGAACCATGGATTATGTAGAGCATAATATAGGTTCTGTCGTTGGCGTTGTGTCTCCCGCTTTCCCAACATTGTGGGACATGTCTCCTCTTGTGTGTTTGGCTCATCTAAAAGCAGAACCACAGCATCAATA
Organism: Dicrocoelium dendriticum; assembly: GCA_944474145.2. NCBI lineage: Eukaryota > Metazoa > Platyhelminthes > Trematoda > Plagiorchiida > Dicrocoeliidae > Dicrocoelium > Dicrocoelium dendriticum. The sequence goes on along the minus strand of CALYDF020002180.1, from coordinate 65,373 downwards.
CCGACTTCACAACGTACAACAGGTTGACGTCCTACTTCCCTAAGGATATATAAATAAGTTACGAGAAGTCATCAATTCTCAGGCTGAAAAGTTTATGAAGCTCTCAAGCAAGCTACAATTAACCGCACTATGCACTCTGATTAAGTTTACTTGCAGCAGCTCTTTAGAGACCTGCAGTTTTGCGACAAACTGTCCTCAACTTTGCTACGAGAGACGTAAGAGCTCCTATGTTCATCAACAGTTGACGCGACCCTACCCCGCGAACTATGGCTACAGAGGCTGTTTGAAAATACGCAAGCCTTTATTGCTGTCGTGAGTTCCGTTCGCTCAACAAGCTAGCGGACTTAGTAGATCGGGTCATCGAAAGCTCACCGACATGCTAACACCGGCAATGTCAACGCCAATGCTTCCCAAGTTGATTCTATCATTGTCTTGCACTCAACCATAAAAACCTTGCTAGCGGAAGTTGGGACACTTAGTCGCCGCGTACAACAGCTCAGAATGACCGTCGTCACTACAATCACCATCAAAATGCGCCAAGTCCATAAATAATCATGCATGCTGTTGGTATCAGCAACGTTTTGGTACCGTAGCTCATAAGTGTTTAAAACATTTCAGGTTCGCCGAGAAGCAGGGAAACTTCTCGGCTGGCCCGTAGCTTTGCAGACGTGACAGGCCAAAATAAATATCGCCTTATCGGGGTTTGGGACTTAACATTTAACACCGAGATTCTAGTCGACTCTAGAGCTGAAATTAACGTTATCCCCCGTAGCTCAGGTGAGGTTGTCTCACCCTCGCCGACCAGCCACTAATGGCACACCAATTGTCAATTTCGGCGAAAGCTGCTAACGCTCAAACTAGGCCTCTCGAAATCCTATTGCTGAGTTTCATAGTAGCAACCGTGCATTTCGCTATCATATACATATACATTATTCTATGCTAAAAGGACGAAGCTTACGCACTGTCAGACACAGCTCAGTATTATCGCGATTAGCACCAACGTGAACGCTATCAATCTAATTAGTGTCCTGCCTTAAGCTTCCCAGCCTTTCATAGACCGTTTCAACATGCATCCTAAACTGGTTCGCCTTCCGAAAGATTTGCTTCCCGTGACGGCAAACGTCGAGCAATACATCGCTACTAAGTACCCACTATTTTCGGCCCTCCATCGCAAACTTGCCAATGGCAAACTCAAAGCGGATAAGGCGGAATTCGAGAAAAGCGCCCGAACTGGAAATAATCCGACAGTTCAAGTCTATAGACAGCAGCATTGTACATGGCACCCAAGAAATTCGGTAACTGGCGCCCCAGGTGTGACTACTGGTGACTCAACAAAGTTACTGTATTGGGTAAGTGCCCCTTTCCTCCCATACCATAATCAACCAATTATCTAGCTGTTAAGTAAATTTTAGTAATATCGACCTAGTTCGCGCCGACCACCGAATACCTGTGGCGCCAGACGATATCGCTAAATCAGCGTTCTTCACACCTTCCGACCTATTTGAGTACATACGAATGAAAGTTGTCCTGAATAACGCTGCTCAAACTTGTCAATTTTGCGTTCATTTGGCTACTCGAGGACTCCAAGGCGTTTATCCTTAACAATTTGAGGTTCTCCTCGCCAGCTTTGCTGACGAGGAATATCTCCGTCAACTCGACGCTCGCTATCATCGCTTAATGCAACATGGGGCTATCCTCAACCCCGATTATTGCGGGCGTGACCAAACGTACAACGACACTTTTTGCCACAGAATATTCGTTTCTAGCATTAAAGCCCAGTCATAAAAATTCCAGCTGCTAAATGACTATCTTGCTCCTAGTTCCTTCAAACAGGTACATCGATTCCTTAGCCTCGCCAACTATTATCGACGCTTTATTCCACACTGCGCGAACATTACGCAACCTACGACTAACATGCTTCGCCCTAACCTATGCTTTTTTCTTCACCCATGTGACGCCAAAATGACTTTCGAGAAGCTCAAAGACGTTATCTTAAACATGGCGCTTCAAGCACACCCAGACCCAACAGCAGCCCTTTCGCTGACGAATGGCGCATCAGAAGTCGCCGTCGGTGTATTTCTTCAACAACGCAATAACCATCCATAGGCACCTCTAATTTTCTTCTCGAAACGTCTGCAACCTGACGAATCGCGTTACAGAATCTTCGGAAGGAAACTAGTGGCTATCCTCCCAGTTAGATTATATTAACCTGCAGCGTTTCCAATGGCTATTCTTGGAGTTTTCACTTGAGTATGGAGAAAATTACATCCCATTATTACTTACATTTGAAGGAATTCTGATCTGATTTTGCGAACTGAGAAATTGGTAAGGATCCCACATTGGATAAAGGGATGACGTTTTCGCCTGATATGGATGTAATCAGCCACAAGGACCAACTGCACTGACAACATTCATGACCAATCTAGCGTGGTTAACTGGATATGGTCTGCAATACCCGGAGAAGTATATCACCGAAGACCCAGCCTCTATTAACTCTAGATGTTTAGTCATGTGCAGATCACTCGACTCTACGACTCTTTCTCATCTTCGGCCGGTTGCAGCGACTACCTCGGGATCATGACCAAGTCATTCGGTCAACCAGCGAAGAAATGTGGCCGGCAAAGGTGTGCGAATAACCGGATGCAGAAACGGTCTGTATGATACATCACCAGCTTGCACTATTTTTAAAATAACCTACGGCAGGGTTCCAGGAGGTGGTGGGTTTTCACCCGGTAATAATTCTCCTTATAGAAAGCCACAAATGTCCGCACAACATTGCGACGTGCTGGATATGACTCACCAAAGAATAAAGCCACGGCCCACCATTTAACACTGGTACATTCATCAGACTTCTACATGCAGCCTACGCAACTGATTTTGATAAGGAAAATGCCTTGATAAAGCATCGAACATCCCCATATTGTAATAGACAACAATTGCACCGTAGTTTTAATTTGGTTCCTGTGCTCTTGGACTACCACATTGCGAAGTCACGCGGAAGTTAGATATTGATACAACAGTTGTAACTCTGAATTTTCCACGCCCCAACGCCATCATATTCCTGGGCCCCACTATTCCCTGACAAAATGATCACTCTTATGAACTACGAACATTTCCTTTATGCCTTTCATTACAACGAAATGCTTTACTATTCCAAAGCAGATACGCTTGTATGCATATTTGATCGCGCCTTCACCAGTGTGCCTAGTCTTCCAGAGCACAAAGCTTTATTTATTCATGTATGTTCTTACTTAACACTTCCGCCAGTATCGCGATGGTCGACACTTTACTGTCTTCACTTACCACAACCCGTTGATTTACGCAAGCAGTGGCATGACCGACAAGTATTCACCATGAGAAAATGGACACTTGGACTACCGTATGTTACCGTGTAAAAGCCGAGGAACTTTGAGCAAATTCCCATGTCTATAGTGTGAGACGGTGCCGGCTTATACAAAAGTTATGCGCAAATTTCATAAAAAGCACATTCAAAATCCACCCAGAAATTCCCTGCGCACCTATGACTATATCTTGCCTTAGCACCATTTGTTATTGACATACGGTATCCCAGACAATTTTTAACTTTTCTACGGCTTTGGAAGTTCGCATGAAATGTTTGGCACATTCCCTCTTAGCTGGATCGTGTGACGTGGCGTTAGAGCAATTTTGGCCGGTGAATCACAGCGCTTATACATGACTCTGTTCTAATCAATCGGATGCTATAAAATGCAAAGTCGTCCCACACTACTGATCGTGAAATTCCATCCAACCGGTTGCTGCACTGCAATTCAAATACTTGAGGACCCCAACTATGCGAGGCGGTGTCTGACACCTGTTCACCTTATTGGCTGTCTTACCTGTTTCGTATGATGACGTATAATCAAGACAATGTCTAGTGGGTTTAAACTCTGTTCCGACCGCTCTAAATCCAACTAACTGCGATCATAACGCCTTAGGTTACCAGAACGGAACGATAGCAATGCAGCTTTCGCTTGAGCATACTCAAATGAGATCAGGTACTGGTGGATTCAAAATCGTGAGACAAAATTTTGTCTCGTGGTTGCTGATTTTTGGGGTCGACAAATATACGGACTTAGGATTTTGGGGAAATTTGACTGTGCATACCTTTGACGTATACACGGATCGATTGATACACGGTAATATACCGCATGTTTATCAGTTTAGGAAATAGGTACGACAAGTCACATTTGCTCACAATACCGTCGCCTAGGCTCTTTTGCACATCCATCAGATCAACCTAACCGCCATGGTAACTCCGGATGTGGACAAGCTTAGATGCAACATCTCGCTGAAATTACGCAATGTTCTACTCGCTTCAGCTGAAGGACAATCCTTTGTGACGTCTCACAAAAGTCTCCCTGACTCGTAGTTCCTAATTCGATACGCAGACTTGTTTACAATGCTCTACACAACCTGTCTCCACCTGGTATACTTGCTTCGCAGGAGCTCGTAAGCGAAGGCTTCGTATGGCCCAAAGTCAACCCCTTTGGGCTCACGCGTGCTTAGTGTCAGTGCGAAAAGATATACAGGCACTCCAAAAGCTAACTTGGCGTCTTCCATGCTCCTGACTCCCGTTTCGTGCACATCCATGCCGATATGGTCGGACTTTTGCTACCATACAAAGTCTACGTGTACGTACTTACCTCGTCGACCTATTCACCAGGTGGCTAGAAACGACCTCGATAGCCAACTGCTCATGTGAGACAGTTGCACAAGCCTTCCTAGAACGCTGGGTAGCACACTTCGGTTGCACACATGCAATTACCGACAGACAATCACACATTGACTGAGTCTTCAGCAAACTTCTCAGCGTATTGCTTACCAGCACAACCGAACCACCGCATGCCACCTCGCAGCTAATGGAAAGGTACAAAGTTCCACCGGCAACTTAAAGCATCACACTGTACCTATTCTAGTACATCCTGACAAAAAACTTCCGCTCGCTGTTTAGGCATGAGAAAAAGGATCAAGGCGGATTTGCACTCTAATCCTTGATCACTAATTTTTTCTGCATACAACACTTATCATGGCAATTGTCTCGTGCAACGCATTGACAACTCTCAAATATTGCGACTACGAAGCTCGCCTATTGCACCACATGAGATCGTTATTGCCTGTGCAATCCAGGGCACAGTGCTTGCGTACAAACGTGGAAGAAAGCCTTGCTATATGCACCCACGTTTTCTTTCCCACTGACAGTGTATGCGGACCACTACATCCTCCATACTCTGGCCCGTACCGTATGGTACGCAGAAGATACAAGAATTTTACCATTGACTAAAATGTTCAAACTAAGACGGTCAACACTGATCGACACAAACCAGCTTCCCTCGGCAACTCTAACCCTTCAGTGCAACAAACACTTTCACAGCTTGGTCGATCTGGACCTCCGCCACAACCCCAGATAAATCACTCCGCTCTAGCAGAACCTACAACCTCAACCAACAGCACTCATACTCGCCTTACTATAAATCGTCGTTATAGGAAGCTCAAACATCCAGTTCTGCTATCGGAATTTGTTAACGTAGGTTATTTTACATCGAACGCCCCACTGAAATTTTTATTCTCACACAAAGGTTTTCCAAAAGCTGCAAAAAAGATCAAAATGTTTTGAAACTACCAAAATAGTGTCATGCTTTTGAAATCCCAACAACAGCTACGCACACCTTCGCTTTGTAAGCTTTGTGTATTGTTATGCATTTCGGCTGCTCTTTTCCATTTTGTTTTATATATACAACCCGTCGATTTGTTGCTGCCTGCTTTCACTTTTTCTTGGATCTCTGCATCTCAACTGGATGCGCAACGAACCACCGCTCAACCAGTGATAGGAAGTTTACTAACTTTCCCCTCAAAATATATTTTTACCGTATTGACACCGTAGGGAGAACACGGGTGGGAGCCCCTACGGTCCGATTGCATGGTTCTCCCCCAGCAGCCACATAAGTTTTCACAACCTGGTCTAGCAGAAGTTGGGCCCACTACGCACCGCCCTCACGTAGACTAAATGGCTGCTAACAATGTCCCTTCTTGGGAGAGCTAGGTATCAGACTGGAGATTCCCCGGTTAGCCTGTGTTATTTCATTAAACAATTCGGCGACCCGTGCGGAATGTTGATCTAGATGCCGAGCTTGATTGCTTGGAGCATCGTCATTTTGCTTGCCGCTCGTTTCGGTTGTAACGCGCAAATGCTTTGTGTGCTTTGCGTTCTGCCTTCCCTTAGCTACAGCGTCAACTGTGTCGTTCTTTTGGAGCTGGGCAATAAGGAACATTTGCTGTACAAATACAAGTTTCCCTGTAACCCGATCTGTCTTTTGGAATCACTCTCCGGGCTCCCGCAACGGGCTACTCACAAGAAAAGTAGTCGCGCACTCAATCCATTGTTCCGCTGGAAAGGTGCTTTGTACACGACCTCTGGAGCAGTCTTATTGTACAATTGTTGGATGGTGCTCCTCAGGTTATTTGTGATCGCACTTCAGTTGAATTTATCATGTCCGTTCATGAATGCACTTTGTTGTCTTTACTTAATTCGTTTGCACAAATGCCTGGTCCTGCTTCTAACTAACCTAAATCCAGAGGGACAGGTAAACCGCTAAATTACCATAGCTTGGAGATGGCCGTACACCTTATCCAACTAGTGACTTTCTCGTGAAGACAACTTTTATCTGGGCGGCGTCGAATATTATGCTACAAATTTGCACGTCATCGCGCTAACGCTTCTGAAGCGTTAACGTCTCTGAATGGATGGGCGATGAACCGGTGTTTCTTCACGACGGTGATCCTTGAGACTTCCGGATTGCTTTGTTTCATCTGAACGTCAATGAACCGTTCCGGGTAAACCTTTCCCATAAGCACCGATTTTGTTATCATAAATTTTTCTGTAATGGAATCGTCGCTGCAGATTCGAGATGTACGGTTTGTTAAATTGCCAAGCGGTGTTCTTTTACGGCTGAGTGGTACAACAATGGAATGCATGTAATGACTTTCCAGTCCGGTTTTGTGTTTAGTGCTATCTGGACAAATGCATTTTTCTACCTGCAATGTTTGCATCCACAACACTCAACTGATTGTCATTTTCCCCTTCTATCTGCAGCGCTGTGGTGTGCTAGGTTGAAATATTGGACGACAGGATGCATGTTGGTCGCTCAGTCTAGTATATATAAAAATCATCTACCTGACGACGGCAGAATTTGAATTCGGAAATTACCGGCTTTAGTAAACTGCCTTGGAGCATTCCCCTGTCCGCACAAACAACACTGGTCCTAAAGGCGATTCCGTCGCCACTGCATTCATTTGTCCGTACAGGTCATTGTTGATTTGAAACTGGATGTTGTAGGTACCTCCGTGCAAGAGCTGTTTCACTTGGACAGATTGTATCCTAGGTTTATCATGTTGTTCATAGGAAAGTAACTGGCTCTAGCAAAGGAACGTATTTGAACAGTGTGACAGCATCCAAAGAGACAAGCTGATGGTCTAGCATATTCACCCTTCGAATGATTGCTACAAATTGGTAGGTCCCCGTTATTTGAAGGGGGTTACCATTTTTATGATTGTGTATAGTAAACAAAACAGATATTTTGCGATATGTTGATATAGCGAATTACTAATGTTCAGAATAGGTGATAGTGGTGTATCTAATTTGTGTACCTTAGGAAAGTCATACATTCAGTGGATAATAGATCACACAGGCCTAATCTTTTCACAGATTTTATTAGGTATATGATCGTCATTTACAGGAGATTTCAGACCTTCTTTGCTGCATTTTCCTTCACCCCGTTTTATCCTTCTCATTCTCTAAAATCATAAAATTTGTAGTTTCAGATAGGATCGCATCCATTTCGTTTAGGTGCTCTGCGCAATCCATGATCAAAATTTAGGGTCATTTGTCTCACTTACTGATGATAACATTCTCTTTTCAAACTACTTCTTTCACGGCTTCAATCTATGAGCTTGTTAGCATTCGTGGTTGCGTCCCAGGACATATTTGGGAATGATAAGCGACGTTCAACAAAGTTGATCAAAACGCCCCAGTTCGGCATTGGATCTTGGTACTAAATCGCTTGTCTGGCTATTGAGATGTACAAGGTGAATTTCTATTTCAAGTCGACAAGGCAAGTGCTGGCATAAACCGTTCCTTATCATACGGCCCTCGGTTTTTCTGAGCATAACAGCTATGGAGAAACAAAAGCAAGACAACTATCTGGCTACATCACTAGAAGTTTCTCTTCAACTGAAGCATGACTTGCTTGATCTGAAATATTCGCGTGACATACTCTGGTATTATACTATTATGCAAAATCAACTAAGGACAGAACATCAATGGAAAATGTCAGAAGATCGTTTGACGTGCTGGTCATCGGGGTCTGCTCAACCATGAATTAGTAAGATCGTCTCAGCCACATCCATAGTGTCCCTCTTTGGTTTTACAATCGAACAGCAATCGCTTTATTCTGCTTCAACATTATAATTAAGCGCGGTTTCACATAAAGTAACATTATCTAGCTACGAAGAGCTTCCATCTATCCAAATCGTAACTGCGGATACTTGCTGCTTTCACAGCTGCTGCTCATAAAATCCTTTCGAATTGCTTTTCATTGAGAAAAGCAAAGCCGTTAAAAGGATTACCGCTACAGGTACGCATGAGTGTCAGTGGAGTTGCGGATTCATATAGAATCAGCAAGTTGATTGCCAGAAATTACATTTAGAGGAGAGCTTATCTTGCCTTCAGTATCGATCATGCTGTCGGACCGGATGTATATGAATCCACAAGAATAAGTGCAAGCCATTCCGCTCAGCAATTGGATTGTACCTAGACGAATGGATGAGATGGCTCAAGGCATAGAAAGTACCTGAGATACTTTAGTATGGTCCAGCAAATTGATATTACATTTTGATGAATATACCCTATCTGACAACGACGCTTCTCTCGTGACAAAAGTCCGATTCTTCAAACGACACTCAATTGAGAGAATAGGTGCTGTTTACTAGCAGAATTAAAACAAGCACTCCAAGATCGTCTTTCCAGCATTTTCTTGAGGAGAACAGGGAACATTTTTAGCTTCTTGTGTTGCTTTCCTGTGGCTCTCTAAGGGCAACTATCTTCTCCCTTATTTGCTCTCAATGACACCATTGTTACATTCCTTTCGAGAACTTGTAATAAATGATAACTGTCAACAGATATGCCGAGCTTGTTTAATCTGGCTGAACGTTGTGCGAAACTCCCCTTATTAACTAAAACACTTCAAGCCATTTTGTGATTTTATCTCGAGTAAAGAAGCCGTTATCGCCTTTCCTTAACAACTGGAAGTGTATGCTCAAAGCCTCGGATGTCCGGAATTTTCACAGTTACCAATTCATGCTAAAGTCATGGAGGAGCTGAAGGTTGAATTTCTTTGTTTATATCAGTCATTCACAACAACTCAGGAAAGTAATGACAGTTTTCATGGCCTGATTGACTTGAAACTCACGATTCGGCTTTAACATACGTTAGATGTACAGTAATGCGCTTTTGGGGTTAAAATCCAGGAAAATCTCATAGCGCTTTAAACGTACACACTAACTAAATTCGAATTCACGCCATATAAAAGGGACATTTTGATAAGGATGACGCTCCTGTTAGATATCCCAGACTGTAGAAACTAGTTGAATTATGTTTCTTTGCTTTTCATTCCACAACCTTGTTTGAACGAGGATCCAGCAGAGTAATTTCTAAGACTAATAGTGGAAACAAAGTGGACATCACAGCAAGAGGAGTTCTCCGAATCGCGCTGCCTATTCTGGAGACGGACATAAGCAAGTTTGCTAAAGGACATCAGGCAGAAGGTTGGCTTTAATATTTCGAGAAACATATTGTTAGGAAGGTAATACACCTCCTAATTTACGCCATAACTGACAAATAAATGCCAAACAAAACTAACTACAATTTAAAATCATAATGATGACTTTTGTGTAAGTACAGGCAAGTGGTTTGATGTTGCTACACACTGCACATTACCTTGAGGCCGTTAAATTTAACCAATGTAGTTTAAACTGGAAAGAGCAGTGATGTAAACATTGCCTTTTTAGATATCATAAAATATGCCAATATAATCTTTGAGGATCACCGATTTAAGTGTGTCACGCGCTACGGATTGCTGAAATTGAGGTGATTAAGGGTGGGGGACATGCGAAATGCGAAGGTTCAAGAAGGGGCCACGGCTAAATGATGGTTGATAATTCCCGCTCCAAGGCACTTACTCAACATCGATTTGTAGCAACAGTTTTCTTGGCTAGCTTAAGTGCGCACACTCATTTGATCGCTCTTAGCGAGGACTTATAGTGGTGTCAGTCTTTTGGATTTGCCCCATACTGATCGTCATCCATAGACAATCCTCTCTTTCTGTGTTCAGATAAGTGAAATCTTTCGCCTTCAAGAATGACAGCACCGTTTTGGCACCAACAGGAAGGATAATCTGAGAGCCTTCCAAACTTCACTCATTGTATTTATTTGGTTGCATTACAAGGCAAGTATTGTGGTAAACCGCTTCTAACCATAAGGTCAATTTGCAGTTCTTTAAATCGATCTGGGTGCAGACTCATTTCCGTCGGATGTTTATGCCATTCACAGCTCGCAGCCGCCACAAGCTGGCGCATTTATTCTATTCGACTTCCATCCCGCCTAACACGTGCCCGTGCGATGATTCACGCACTCTCGCATCCCAATGACCCTGCACGGGTTGAGAGGATCACGTGACCAAAGGCGGCACTGCCATGGGCGACTAGCCTCGACACGTGCAACCGTCTCTACTTAACTGAAATAATAACAGCCGGAATTAACTCCTAACGAACAGATGGAGCAAAACAGAAAAATGGTTGGTTTGTATCAACTTCGTTTCCTACTGAATTGACAAGTTTCCAGTAGCTGAAGCACTTGAGGAATCCGCAAATCATTCACCATAGCCGAACGGATCGAATATAAAGGTTTATTGTTTAAAGCAGATCGTATGTCGCTGCAAAGGTCCCTTAATGATATTTATTCATCAAAAGCAGCTCAAAATGATATTAGGATTAAGTGTTCTCAGAGCAATGTTCAAAAGAAAACGTATCTGATGTGCTAACTGGACACCTCGAGATGGATCTGGACAGTTCATATCATATGATAATGAGCCCTAACACCAACCCTCCTGACGATGCTGCAATGTCACCTAAGCAAACACCTACTAATTACGAATTCCTCAATTTTGACGCCTTTGAAACAACTGCATTGAATTCACCGTTCACAATTGACCGAGTAACTTTTATACATTGGGAAGCGCTGACTATCAAAGGCACTGTATCAGTGCCGTGAGCTAAACTCAACCCCAATAAGAGGTCAAACCAGTAATGTAGAAAACCCACAGCAACTCAAAGGTTCCAACAAATACTTTAAACCCGTGAAAAAACACGGTAGAAAATGATAAGGTATATCAACGCACATCCAACAAACGCTATATATAGCGGCATCCCGAGATGACAAATATCCGAAAAAAGTTCTTTTTTTATCCCCGTGCCATAATTCACTCCCATAATAGAAATTCAGAGACTGCAATGATGACAGAAATTTTTATGTCACGAGGGCAAGGCTGCCTCCTAACCCCTCTCATATATGTGTAGGACCCTCTCAGCAACCGCCATTCCCGAAGCGTACATACCCGACAAAAGCCAACTACCAGTTTCCACTGCTTCTTCAAATTTTGCTTGTGATTTGGCTAGCCAACTTCTACGCGAATGGTAAAGTACACTTGCTCCCTCAGCTACCTCTCCTTCCACAACAATATCCGCATTCAAAAATGACACATTACCCATAACATCGCACCTGTTAAGAAAGTAACCTAGAACTCTCTGGCGTCCATAGTACGTGATTACTACGACGCATATAACAAGGACCAGCAACAAGATGACTCCACACCCAATAGTCCCATTTTCTGTGCTTCTAATTAATATCACATCTAGTAGAAACGAATTGTACTTCATAAGCAAGTTTGTACAAATAAACGACCCACAGGCAATCTTCGTTACCGAAATCTGGTGCTCCTCCAATATAACGAATTCCTAACTACCAGGTTTTCCGAAAAGATCGCGGCCTAGACAAAGCAGGTGGATACAAAATATACCTACCACATCCATTTGCAGCAGAACGGCAATAATAACAGTAATCAAATGTCCGCGAATCTCTTTGGTTGTCCATCTCGGGGACCAGTTCTCACATTCTACCCGGATGGGTTAACAACCCGTCAACTGCTTGAACCGCTAGTGTTATTATTATAGATGCCGTTTTCAGATACGCTGCTGTGATGCCACACAGACAAAGATTAGCTGGTCATTTCAAATGTCTGCGTCTACACATGTATTGGATATAATAAATTGATGTATCAACAAGAGCGACCGGTATACTTAATTCGATAGTAAATTGATGGTCACAAGTATATAAACAGAGGTATTAAACAAACTCCCTGGCAGCGACCACAAGGTGGTACGATTCACTTTATGCATTTAGTGGCAATAAAATTCTCCTTAATTCCGTAAGATAGTGGACTGGAAACAATTCCAACAAGTATTCTAGACATCCAGTCGTTACGAATTCATTCTCTCTAACAAGTTTTGCACTGTTGTGGGTTACTTACACCGTCGTGTCCAGTAGGCCATTGTTGTCCTTTCTCCTCAAGACAAGTGGCGTAAGCGTTTTCAAAATGACGCAATCGTGCTTTCAGTCAGCCGGAAACACAAAAGACTGAGTGATCGATATAGAAAGACGAGTAAATTTACCATGGCCTTAGTTACACAACATCATAGACAGGGTCCAGCTCATAGAGATGACGAGGAGGATGTACGAAGCACAAATGGTTTCACGAACAAACTATGCAAAACGAAGGAATTTGTTAAATTTCTGCACCGCAATACCAATCACATTTCCCACCGGATCAATGAACATGTTAATGAAGACGGACAGTCCTCTTATGATGCAACTGGCATTTTGTCACGCATCCTTGCAAAATAATTTAGAAGCATGTATCGTGGTGGTTCGATCTCCGAGAGATCGACTGCACTCAATGTCCAACGGATTTGTGTATCACTGTCTATCCGCGTCCTCGGAATCAGGGATTCTTACACGGTCAAGTTTCAGAACAAGTGGAATACTATTTGGCCACGGCCAGATAGAACGGTTCAAAATACTTATTCGTTCCATTTTTGAATAGTGCGGCAGCGTGAGGAAATCTGACAGATTATTCTGTAATAATAGAGGGAGGTCATTTATCAAGCGTTTGATAAGCAAAATATTCACTAAGAATTATCCGAAATGCTACAAACAATTCCATCTCTATCCACTTTGACTACGAAGACTAGGTGTAACCTGATGCATCCGTACAAACTTATTTGATAAAACGCCCAATAATATTTTTCCATTGAACTACATCATAGTTCGACTTTGGAGCTACACACTAAAGAGTACACAATTAGTGTACCCAGGTGTATGCTGAATCGGCAGCCAAAATATTTCCCAGTCAGATATGATGTCGCTTAAATCAGCTCCCAGCCACAACCTGCTGGTAAGAAGGCGCAAATTCCTTTCGCGTTAAGCTCAACACTTACCTAGAGATGAAAAAGTTAATGAATTTTTTTCTTTGAATAGACCACTTGATAATTTTTCCAAGACATCTAACAAATAGAACAAAAAAACAAAACAAAACAATTTCACGCCGTGTGGTACACTTCTAAACCAACTGATGCACATTGTATTGAAACACACCAGTGATTAAATACATGCAACCCTTGAAACATCAAACACAGTTATATTCACAGAAATGTTTAACTTCCATGCATGAGTAAGATTTATTCTGTGAAATAAGATCTGTGCCAAATGTGCTCACTTTTCCTACTCGATAATAGATATACCTATTATCAGTATTATTATTAAAATTTATTTTTTTATCATTTAGTATTGTTTTAAGCTTTGTAAACCATGACGCTATACCAGCAAATAATCGATTGTTCCTCTTTTGGGGTCATATATCGTGCGTCAGAAAAGATGACAATTTATTTAGGTATTCAGATGTGTGAAAGCGGGATCACTCCTCCGTGGGTAGAACCTGCTGAGATTAACTTAGTACATAACAACAGAGTAGCTGCAACCACCGTAGTGAAGGATGTTCAGACTGAGTTTGACCAGTAGCTATTGACCTTTCTGTTTCGTGGGAGTTACTGGTCATGCAAATGCAATACATGGTTGCAGCACGCGGACCTGTGCAATCTGTTGCGATTCAGGTTTCTGGCCAACAATATTCACGCTTGTAGTCGCTCCCACGCATTGCAAAGCTTCCGCATCTATTGAACAGAGAACACCAGCTAACCACACTGCAGCACTATGACTAAACGAAGCGTCACTCATAGACCGCACGAGAACACGTAGTTCACCTCTCTGCACATTATAACGGTACTGGCATCGTACGAAGACCTATGAGAATATCGGAATGTGCGCCCTGTTCCACCGTCAAGGGCCGGTCTACCGTCACCAGAACAAGAGCAATATACCTCCATGGGACTTCGCTATGCCGAACGCCCTACTCTAATTTTGGACAACATGAAGCGCAAACGCGCATCGGTGCATGCTTGTGGTATCGGATCGAAAACGAGCTGCTTATCCAATGTGGTTCGAATGAAGAGTGCATAACATGTGGAATGGTCGTCCAAACCCTATATATATATATATATATATATATATATATATATATATATATAACATATCTTACACGGTAAAATCCATACTAGTCCCTTGCTTTCATATTGCATCAGCTATGATTCATATCGCAGAAGCTAACATTCATCGTTTAGAAGCAATCATGGCATTTCACCGGACTTGTATCCACCAACGACGGAGTGGGCAATGGCTAGCAGCCAATAGGGTTCGAAGTAGGGTAGAGAATAAAAAACTATCAGACAGAATAATCATGCTTTCAGAGGCAGGTAGAAACATTGTTATACTTGGGTGAGACCAGGGTGATCGAAATCTAATGGACGCAATTGAAACCTTATCAAACGGACCGCAACCGGTGCACAGTGTGCCGTGCGCTCTCATTGTACACTGGAGGTGAATGAGACGTGCTGGAGCGCACACAGTCCACAAGGGAACGGAACCGCAGGCGAACAGAGAACATGACCGGAACACCGGATGATGTGTAGTCAGGCCCCTCATGTGAGCGAGCAAAACATGTCTGAAGCTAGGGTGTAGTTGATGCACGGATGATCAGAGTGAACAATGCTGGCTCCGTACTCTAAAATGCTATGCTAAAAGGAACAAATCAGTTGACTCGTTTTTTATGGGTAATCAGGATACTTGGAGCGGACTGCTAAAGGCACAATATAACGTACCATTGGATATCGAAGTTGTCAATAACATAAGGAGCGAAAGGACATCCGTCGCAGCGGAATGGAAACAATTCGCACCACGTACCTATTTTCTTTATGCGCTGAAATATACTTTCTATGATGAATCCTAGAGTATAAGCTAATCAAATTCCAATCAATTCGCTCCCATACAAACCACACATGTCAAATACGATCGAGTTAGAGAGAATAGCTCCCGGGCGAAATGATATACTCACTAATGGTGGCGTGGATAACACAGGTGATAGATGTTTGATTGCAGCCTTGCAAATTCATTTTAAATGTGCTAGACCGTAAACTATGTTACTTCCCTCTTCGTTCTGCAAGTACTCAGATAGGTAATATTTTGTTGCGGATTTATTAAAATACATGAAGCTGGTCTCATCAAATTAGCAATACTGTCAGCTGGTGCACGCTACGGTTCTCCAGGGAAAGCTGTACGGTCAGTAGATTAGTGCGGAGAATAATGTTTATGATTAATGTGTGTCACAAAGGATTGAGTAGGGAATTTCAAAATAAAGGAAAAAACATCAACGAACAAAGAAGTACTTAGAGCAATGGAGCTACCGAGCAAAGTTTTTTCTGCCTGCGTTATTCATAAGTGGTTTAGGACAACTTCCAACGTCACCGGTTTCGATTTGCTCAGAGAAGAAGGTGTGGGTTGAAACGGTTTTGTTTTATATATGTGATTATCATTTAGGTGTGCTGCACTTTGGTGAAACGCGAATAGCGCATTGTCGACAAGAGGTTTAAACACAATGAACGTAGATGCTGAAACAACAGGTTGTGGTAGCAATTTACATAGGTAGAAAACAGGTAGGAAGAAGAAATGCGGTATATCATCTAACCGGCTGTCCGTTTAAGTCCATAACTCGCAGTCCGTTGTTATGGCTAAAGTTTAGCAGCTGATAGCTAGAGGGATTAGCGTGATCATGATTAGGTCCAGTGGCAACCACCGATAGTGTTTACTAAAGAGTCCTAAAGTACTCAGACGCAGTTCGTAAGGTAAGTGGCGTTATCCTTTTACGTAATTGTTTAGCCGAGTATGGGAAAATTCCAACACCGTAAGATCTTGCAGCAGGTATTTTTAGATTGCATGTTACACGTGCTGGCGTATGTATGCAGATTGTAGCTGTGAAAAACAGCTGGGTGCAAGAGACCAATAGCTATTTTTTCTTGCTAGCGCCAATTGCTCCGACTAGCTTATGCTTTCCTGAATAAGTACATGCAGATCTATTTAATGAGGACAATAATGGCCTTCATCGTCGCCAAAATTATAGGGGTGAAGCCGTTGGTGTTGTAGATTGAGTGCATCAAATATACTTCCATTGTACATAAAACGATTTTGGACTTACCAGTCAGGAATTTGTCGGGGACATGCTGAAACCGCATGCAATCTGTTGAAGTTATGCGCCACAGATGGGGCTCTATGTCGTCTCCGAAAAGCAAACTGGGTGAAGTGAATAGGGCAGCTTCTCAATTTAACCTTTAATTGCAGGCTTAATACTTCTCTACTCGGTTCACTTTTGCTTTTTATATGTGTAATATTTAGCCAGATTATATAGAAGTAAAAATAAGCTTTTATGCTATACTGGCATTTTATTATTGGAAGGGGAATTAAGCACTAGCTAAGAATCCGGAACATCCGGGCAGCGATATGGGACTTTATGACATACTGTTGCGGGCTTGTCAAATATCCCCGAAAAGCGCCCCACTAACTCCGGCGTTATGATTGTGAAAAACGAGTGCAATTCATCCCCCCTGACGTAGCATTCAGCCACATGCGGACAATGTTCTTTTGCCAGGTAACATCCAGTTGCGGTAACTATTTTCACTAAATGATTGATCCACAATATTGGCAGTGATTCCCTCTTTGTTGGGCCTGAAACAGCCCTCAGAGGAACACTTGTTTTACTTTCTCATGGCCTTTATTTGCGAGTCAGTTTGGTCAAGTGATTTTGGTGTGCTTTTCGCGTCTAAGCCACTAGCGCGCCTCTAACGAAACCCCCTTTCGTGTGCGTAGCCTCAACCTTTAAGACAACTCACCGTCTACCCGAATAAGTGTGGTTAGAAACGTTCTCACTCTAGTGCCTATTTCTGCATCACAAGCGCGTACCCAGGCTAAGCTAAAGCCATCACATCGCAACTCTGGCGATCAGCCAGCTTCCCAAGCCATTATCTTAGGCGTGCTCAAACGGTGCCAGTTACAATCGTATCAGGCTCGAATTTTTATCAGAGGCCCCTTCCCAATCTTAACAAGTGCCGAGTTCCTAGTGTATTACAGTTAATCCTGAATCGCGTAATTGCCCTTCCAGACGCGTGTGGAAAATGAAGTTGCTGATACACTATGGGAGCGAATCATTTATACCTTTAATCCGATATCCGTCTGGAAGCTTGCGTAGGTCAAAAATCTCATGTCTTAGGGGCGACGAATCCTATAAGATTAATGACTGTTTCGATCCAACTCTACTACGTTAACATTAGATGGGTAGTGCACGCTGGGTGCTGGCGGAAGCTATGTTGCTCTTGTGTGATGCCGTCAAATTTATCAACATAATACATAAGTAGTCTGGACAACTGACCGGTGAATGGATGCATGTTTGTCAATGTTTGGAGGAAGAATTGAGGCTACATACCGGTTAGCTAGCTTGGCATTGAGGCAAATCTTGGATCGACGGTTTATTATGCCACGTCAAGTACCGAAAATAATTCGTATTTGGAGTTGTGTTTCACTTATTGTTACAATATCGGTCTTATGATTCTTCGTCTCTGACGCCGAACAGACTCCGAGTATTTAGGCTTCGGTATTTGTATGACCAAAGTGGATGTTGAGTACCGAAACCCCCTAAATAGATGAGCTTACGGGATTTTTTTAATATACACAAGCCTCACTTCTCAGTGACAATTCTAACCTGAGAAGTCACGGGGTCAAACTACTGTCAACTTGACTGTCAAAATAACCCATTCTCCCTTCTTGTATCCAGGAAATGCATTGCGCTTCCAGCTCATGTCTTTTGACCTCAACATTCACGGTTTTCAAAAGACGCCTTGAAGGCAGATTATCCCAAATTTTTAATAGGATATTTGGTCCGTTTCACTATGAGGACGAAACAATTGGATTCAAACCATGTGCTCACCATTCTTATCAGCAACATTGAGGTGAGAATAATTACATAGCTTTTTATGTGAATAATTTGGTAAGTAATTTAATACTGGAATATCTCTAGTTATTCATGTTATTTTGTTATCTTTGGTTTCACCATTCCCACTTTAGACAACCTAAAGGAATTGTCAAGCAAACGGGATTTACCCGTCTTAAACAACTGTTCATTGCGTCAATCGGAATCAGAGCGATCGTAATCTGATGTCTTGGTTCGACCCGACTCAGAGCACGTGACACTCATTATTAACGTATAATTGAATTACAGATGAGTTATTGTTCATCATTCCGGCTGACATTTTTCTTAAAGTTCTTAATGAGATCTGGTGAAAGCTAGGCGGCTGGTTAGATAAAACAGCTTCAGTATCGTTGACACTGTGGTGTACTAAGCACAGCCACTACTACTAAGTGGCGAAGTAGTGTCTGCCTCGAGTCCACCACAGCAAGAACTTAAGAGGTAAAATGTAGAAATACATGATCAGTCTTGTAGATAACTGCTCTAATTTCTGATTAACTGATGACATGTCGTTTAACGTTACACTAAGAGCAACGAGTTTTCATCCGTATCACTGTGCGCATCGACGTAAACCTGATTATCAACCTAAAGCGTTGACGATTTGGTTATTGTGAACGCGAGTGGGACTTAAGTGAGCTAATTGCCAAGACTCAGCTTGATTGCCGTTCCCGCCGTACATAGAAGTTAATGACCGTATATAAGAATGCCGAAGTCTATGAGATGATTGGGCCGCTCCGATTAACTTTATTTGCTTCCGATTGACGGATGGATTTTAGCAGCAGAGGAAATCTATTATCTTGCGAATTCCTGTGAAATGCACTCAAAATGAAGCTATGGTTTGTGGTTGTTAAAGCCCTATGTAGGCTGCCCCTTTCACGGCAGTGTTTCTCAAATTGTGGTCCGCGGACCCCTTCAGGATCTGGTAAACGATTTCCCGAACTCGATCATCAGACAACATAGGTTAGGGGTACAAATGCGGCGCAATTTTTTAGTACCCATGTACATGATTCTAGCTTACTCTACATTAGTAGATGCCGTTGAGACGTTGGACACATCATCGTCCTTGAGCGTGCTTGGCAGCCAATACATTGACATGAACCCAGTTCGGGAGGCAGACTGTCGACTTGTGGATAGCCCGGTAGACACATGGTAACGTAAGTGGAGGGCAGTGGGAAATGCACGGGATATGTTGGCCGTCTAACAGGGGGGACAACAAAGTTGGGATTTGAGCAGATGAGTGGACGTTTGACGGCAGCTTTCGTCAAGAAAGCTCCGTCTTGGTCTGCGCATTTGAGTCTCTGCTTAGAGAACCTTTTTATTGGGTCCGATAGTGTACTGACACCGATGAACTGCAAGTGAGTTTCGCACGTCTGTTGCAGACATACATCTTTATTCACACGTGATGCCATGGGTAGATGCTGCATGGGACGTTCCACATCCGTGCAAACGCACATACGCCACGTTGTTACCTTAGGGGAAGACGAGAATTAAGTGTTAAGTTTTGACCCTTTTGTGTGGTCATTTAGAAAGTTGCTATCCTTTGAAATTGGCAAACCGGAAAGGAAGGCTCATAAGCTCAATCCAACGTGCACAAGCTCAGAAGGAAGGCGCGGGCATTTCTATTTAACTGGTGTATTCATTAGACTTTGCGAATTGAAGTGGACTATCTTAGCAACGTTACAAAAAATGGCTGTATTGTTTACCGTATACGTTATTCAAAGTCCAAGTAAGAATAACAATCAAAAGCCAAGTGCGTTCTGGACTTGTGTTGGATTATTTTTCTCCATGCAAGCCTTTCGATATCACACCAACTTAGAGCGTTGGCTGAAGACTACAACACCGTATAAAGTGAAAGAGAACAATATTTTAAAGCCTGGGCGACCACTTACGTAAACCAGCTCTGATATCGTTGAAAATAACAAGAGAGGTAACAATTCAGAGGTGAGTGATCAGTTCTTATTCAATTGCCTTAACTTTCCCATTAGTTGCATACTTGCGTTTATATCTCATATATCCAACAGAGCGTTTTTCATTCGCCCCACTATGCAGATCGATGTCAAACTGTTTAACCGGCTAAGCCTAGGCGATTCGGTATTTTTTGAACTCGTTTGGGAATTAGGTGAGCAACTATCCAGAATCAAGCCTGCGTGCCTTTTCCGGTCATAGGTCCGGCCTAATGATGGTGGATTAGAAATACGCAGATTGGGATGATTGCTTCGCTCCGAAACATTACACATGTCTCCTATGGACTGATGGGGTTCAACAGTATTGGACAAGCATACTTTTTATACCTCCTGTGAAGTGCTCTCCAACTCAAGTTAAGATTGGTCAGAGTTCAAGACCTAAGTAGAGTGCTTACAGACAATCAAGGTTGTTGCGATCTGATTAGTTGCAGGTATATTTTACTTGATTATCCTAAGGGTTACTCGCATGCAATGAGTGTTCCAGTATACGTAGGCGATTGCTGCGTGTGGACTACCGTGTGCTTCGAAACCAATAAGGGATAAATCTGTCTTCATTATGCAAGCATCCGGTAAAGTATGTAACTCATCCTGCCATTGCCTAAGTACCACTGAATGCGAAATATCTCTTGTCCTTGTGGGGCCGGCCCAAGCATGTGTCTGTGGACATCATCCGGCTCTGTGAGTACCCTCAGTGCGTAACCTCCCAACGGCGTACCCACATTCACAACGCTGATCATAGGTGCTTTCGGTAAACAAATTTGGCTCTAACTCATAAACCCTTGCAAATTATAATCGGTTGTACCGATACCCGTGCCTTACGTTTTACAGTAGGCATAAAAATTATTGCGCCAACTTAATGTACGATGTCATATCAGTGACCGGATTACGGCACATGGGCATCGAGGACAAAGTGTAACCTGAATGTACGACATGTTTACGAGCCCGACGACACAACGGTGTAACACTAACCCTCAGGCTGATATACACTCATCTCAAGTATAGAATGAACAAATCGACTTAATGTACGCATTCCGGGATTGCAGTTGACTACATCGCTTTTATTTGTCTTCAGTTTATCTATATAGCCACTGTACTACGTTCAAGTCAACCGCAGGTTTTGACTTCAATTTCATTCGAATGTCATCCTTGAGTTTCATATTGCAATTAACATCGCACTGTATGTTTCGAGGATAACTCTCTAAGCCATAATGGCGGATAGTTCCGGTTACTTATTTATATGTAATTGCCGAACAGAAGTTGCTGATTTTCACACTTTGAAGGCACGATGCTCGGCCTACCTCATTCAATCGTGAGGTAGTATTCACACATGGCATTAATACATCCAGGATCCTGCTTACTTTTTCCAAGCTAGTCGTTACGGAATGTTTCACGTATTCGCCACATCGAATGCACACAATCCACCATATCACAACCTATTGCCAACGCAGCAGGAAAAAATCTGTCATCGTAACAACCTCGAATTATCTCAATCGCTGAGGGAACTACCGCAGGACCGGAAACCTTATCAAATGTAAGCCACTATGGACCCCACTTATTTGGCTCCACAATGATTTGGAAATATCAAAAATGACCGTTCCTAGGCAATAAATTATTGGGGTTGCAGTGTTTACAGATCGAGTAAGCGTAACACAGCAGCATACGTTTGTCTTACACGCTGCACCATTTTTTGATAGTGGTTCTGGGTTACGCAAGCGCGTGATTCGTCTACAAACTGCACAATATATTGCATCCACCAATCCGTCTTGCTCGGAATTTCACCCTGATCTCCTTAAAAAAGTTATTAATCTCGCCTTCTCATGATTTGTTTAACGTGGGTATTATGGGTACTCCCAATCGCTTCACTTTGCTTCACTTGTGAAGAAAACATTGAGAGTCGCGGCTGTCTACCCAATGCGTAGCTCTGCTATTGCACTATTCGACCTAGATAATTGTGACAATGGAGGAGATAAAAGTCAGAACACAGTTTTCAGAGAATTGTCTACCATATGTATCAAGCATCTGCCGCAACCAGCGGACACACCATTACTTGTTGTAACTGCCACTTAGGATGGAATACCCTAGCAATCCGTCTGAGGTCATTGCGTTTATAAAACAAAATTTTTCCATCCACTTTTGGTCACCCGTGCACCGCACACGGCTGCCGATTACCGAAAGTCCCTTGTGGGCGCGTGGAGCAAATTTAAGTATACGCAATCCATCCATACCGCTTGCCATCCTTTAGCCGTCAAGTTCATCAGAGTCATAACGTAAACCTTCGTTAGCCTCATGTTCTCTATGTTAATCATAGATTCCCGTAGTCAGCGCTGTCTCTCGGCCAATTTAACGATCCACTTACTATTTGTGAATAATTTAAATGAAGGATGTTTGTGAGAAACATAAGTATCGTGGAAGACAGAAGTCACGATTAAACTCCACACGAAAATCTGCCTCGACGGGGAATCGAACCCCGGTCCACAAATTTCCGGTCCGCTGCTCTACCACTGAGCTACGACGGCTGACGATTAGGTGCGGAATTTAACACGTGACTTTCTTCTTATTGCGCGACGCATTGCCAATGAACTCACAGTAACTGTCCTGGTGTTGCAGATCGGCTTACTCACTCGTCACTTCCCAGTGGACCGGAGTAACTGTTCATCCGAAGTCCAAAGGGCGATGGTAGATTATTTGAAGGATGTTTGTGAGTAACGTAAGTATTGTAGAAGACAGAAGTCACGATTAAACTTCACACGAAAATCTGCCTCGACGGGGAATCGAATCCCGGTCCACGAATTTCCGGTGCGCTGCTCTACCACTGAGCTTCCGAGGGCTGGCGATTTGTGCGCAATTTAATCTATCTATTTAATCTATCTATCTATCTATTTAATCTACCTATGTTTTCTGCCACCATTTACATAGAAACCAAACCTATTTCATGCTTCCCGGAACTTAATACAAGCGTCATGAATAACGTTGAGATTTTGATTTAGACCACCCAAGAATTTAAGAAGTCCATTGAACCATCGCTGAGACCCGATTCAAATAACACCCTAAATTCAGTTGTTAAGCTTAGCGCACCTAACATACCACCCACTTTGATGAACATGTTCACTTTGTCCTTAGAATCTAAACACTTTCAGGAACAGTGAACAAACTATTTTCATGTCCTACATAATAAAGCTGTCCCAAACAATACCTCACTAATTATTCAAACATCCATCATACTCCCGTCATCGCTAGATTACTTGAAAAATTAGTTAAATATGAAAGCATGGACTTTATCCATGGGCATGGGCTGCTTAACAAATCTCAACATGAGTTCATCGAGAAATGTTCTTGTACAACATATCAGTTGCACTAAATGGAGCACATCACGGTAACAGTTGACTTCAAATATGTAGTTATAATACTGTTGCTGGATTTGTGACAAATATTCGACAGGGTGCATTATAAGCAGCTGCTGAATAGAATCGAATCTTTGGAATCCGAAATCCACTAGTTGCTTGGTTGGCATCATACCTAAATGAACGTTACCAGATAGTCACTCTGGGTAATGATAAATCCTCACCAAGTCCAATAGATTGTGGTGTCATCCAATGGAATGTACTTGGTTATCCCCTTTTCCTACGTTATATTTACGATTCCATGTTGATCGTAAACATGGTGAGACACTTCTCTCCTTTGGTGGCATAAATTTTGTTCATACATTTAGACGAGATTAACTCAATAACGAAATGCTGCTATTTTAAGAAGACCGCGATTCATTTAGGAAATTGTGCAATGCAACGGCTTTTACATTTATCATCTAGTAACTAACATATTATACCGCACGGATGTTTGATCCCTAACCCGAAAACTGAACGAATCATTGTGAAACTATCCATGTATTCTAGACAAACGATAATATTCACACTGTAATTTCTCAGAGCAAGCTAATTATCAAATATCACGTTGCAAACTACCTGTACATCCAGCTTCTCTGGAACCAGGACAGCTAACTGACCCAACATCTTTCTCTTCAGATACGCAGTCGTGTGGAATAGCCAACCAGCCACATTCAGATCTTGCGCATATGCAGGAACCCACCACATTCATATTTGTAAATGTATGGACCAGAATTTGACAGTGACGTTGATTCCATCGGATAAAGCACCCCATGTATTAATCAGAATTTACACAAAACGTAGAATAAACAATAGATAGTATATTCCAAATTATTCTGAGAACATTCACCCCGGAATAAATAGCTTTCTCATGCATAATTATGGTATTAATACACCCATAATCTGACCACCTCCAGGGATAGCTCCTCGTACAATCATTAAATATATGTAGCATTATGTTTAACATTGCTATTCCTTCTGTTGATAATTTTAACAATTGCTGTATCTATCAGCACAGGCGTTAGTGCTGGCACGTGTAATGCCAAATATGTTTTGACATTTTGTGTACGCTTATGGAAATACGTGAATAATTCATTTGGAACGAGTATTAAATGATACGAATACGCAACCATTTATCCTGTTACTGCTATGGAACACAATCTTGGCAAATCTCCCCAGACAGAGAAAACTTCATGAAGCGGAAAATAGTAATCACTCCGGAAGGAAACTTTATCCTTTTTGAACTTCCACTTACGTGTTGGTGACCTGAAAAGCAACCTGTTTTTCGAAGTAAAGATATTCGATGAGAAAAAATTGTCTTATATGATATTACTTTTCACACGGCTCCTTGTTATACGTTATAGATTTGGAAAATATCGGAAGCAAGTATTTAGGTAATTAGGAAGTTATCTTCACTGCGACTATGGGATGGTGGTCAGTATTACTTTACTAGCTACGTTTATAAGCCAATGCACCCTGAATTAGAACGTCAATATATTGAGGGCAATGTGTAGATTTTCTTCAGCATTTCGGTAGAAAATAATACAACAAAATATGTTTTAGTTCCACATGAGTTTATTCTGTTGTATTTCCAACTAGTCTAAAGCGGGTAATTCACATTGAACTATCGTTTGGTTGCTTGCATTCAGTGAACTTACAATATTAACAGATATTAGCCTTCCAACAAAATATTTGTGCATTTGTAGGTTTGCTGTATTAATATATACAGCAAATGTAACTTTTACCTGTTGATTTGAAAGCTTCGCTTAGTAAAATAATCTGTAGTGTTCCCTCTGTTTTACTAAGCAAACCTTAGGGATAAGAGTAAATATATCTATTAATTTCTTTGATATGTAATTATCAACAATTATAATTTTACTCGCTTTTATAATTTATGCAAGCGCTACGGAAAGAAAATAAACGCATTGTGCCTTCGAAACACTGTTCCGCGAAGAACGCAAGATTGCACAATTATTGCCACATTTCAGTAACATACTATATTTGGCCCGTTGCATGTTTCACCGGTTCCATTGGTAACGCCTCTATATGCACTGCACCACCAGCGACTTCTGTGTTTCGGTTTTGCTCCTTATCTGATATACTTCTGCTGTAAAGAAACATTGTTGAAATTTATTACTTATTTGTTAGGTGATTATGATTGGTTAGAAAATGTGGGAAATTTATTCGTAAACATATAGTCGTTCTCAGAAAGTCATCCATTTTTGTAAACAAGTAAACTTTGCGATGTTGTTTTTAATGTAGTCAGGTCGCGCTATAAACATACACATGTTTTGAGACTACCTGGTCTACAATGAGAGTAGCTCCGTGTAAGTGCATTTAAAAAGTGCTTTCCAATCATTCGCTCCTGAGCCAAAATCATGACTCTACGACCTATTCACCGTTGACGCTGAGTCATTTGCCACATATATTTTCTCGGCAGCTGAACTGCAGCCACAGCTGTTTAAAAAATACCTACATTGAGAAAATCAAACAAGTGAATTTTAGAATTCACTGACAAGAAATATTTGGCTTTTTCAGATAGATTGACAAGATGAACTTTCGTAACTTACTGGTGCGACCCAAACAGATGACGTACTAGTGGTATTTGCTTAATACAGTGTCAGGTTTTAAATTTGATTTGTTGCTCTTCTTCATTTCCTGTCTCACTCATAGTTCATTGCCGCAAAAATACTTCTTCACAAAGGTGTCTGTTTCGATATAAATGTTATGTAGACAACAATTGGCCGTTGGTGGTAAAAAATATCCACACCTAATAACATCAAATAATTGGTAAGCCATGCCAACAAGCCGGTTGCCACCAAATGGAAAACAACAGAGATAAGCCTCTCACCATTGATGCAAATTTGTTTATCAGTTTGTCAAACCTGAGTATAAGATAGAGTAACAAGCAGACATCCGCTTACCGTATACATCAGAAAATTTTATGACAATTTTTAACATTGTTAATCGGTAGCTGGTATGAGTACTAAGCTGACCCGAACTTCTATACTGTGTTGATTAATGAAGGTAATTTGACAGAATAACCGCTCCAATTCCCCGGATTGCAAGTTAAGTTGCAACTGACGATTCGATTAGGGGGTTTCGCTAATTACACTTTAAATAGTGTGGGCTCAGACAACGTGGGTCACGATGTTTTCTCCGTTAAGGTGGCATATTTTGACAAATAGATCATGCTGTTACCAGAATATTGGCAACGTCGATCAGCAAGAGTGAGTATATTTGTTCACTAGTTATATGGCATATTAGAGAAGAGAGAGAATTAATCTGGAATATTTAAGAAAATCTATGCCTCAGGTACCGATTATCAATTTGCATGTGCATATTATACAAACAGCCTGCAACTGGAAAACTATCGCAGGATAGCTTATATAATAAGCCAATATGAATCCTTCTAGTACTGTTGTTTTTTTTCATACTTCAAAGTGCTTATCATGCGACAGTTAATTGCAACAATGGTCAGCGTTTTTTGATACCAGTCAGCTTTTTGTTTGTGCACTTGATGATATCATTATGTTTTTCATCCAACCTTTAAAGAAACCGAAAGCTTACACATAATATTTAATATAACGCTCTCCTACCCCATTCCATGAGTTTGGGCGTGTACCATGCCTATTATTATGTACCCAGCTAACAGGCTTGATCCAGAAATCGTCATACACTTTGTTCAATATATTGCCTCAATTGATCATCAGTACCTCAAATTGTACGAAGAAACTCTGCTAACTAAGTAATCAAAAATGTAGGACTTAGCTACTAGATCAGGTTTAATTAAAACAAAACCTGGAAATGCTGGTTAAACGAAGGTAATGATTATTTAACACAACCCAAAATTGAACAGGATGGCCCCGCGTAATAAAATTTTTGGATTTAGGGATGAATGAAATACGGTCTTTGAATTGTTTCCCGAAACCTCTCGGCATGAGAAAGATGCAAATATCGCACAAACGTATGTGAATCAAGAAAAATATAAATCATACATGAATTTCGAGGAGCATTGCGCCGTAGCCACAAACCGTTCTTTGTTACAACTGAGGCAAAATGTTGTCTTCAAGATGTTACTCAAGATATAGGTGTATGGATGTTGCCTAGTTATCAAAAGTGCTCAAGGGGGCAATCACGCATTAGTCATGTTTCTAGGCCTGTCATGATTATTGCGAAAACTAGTGTAATTACCTGGGTGTAAAGCGAATTACACAATAGTATCTTTTCAACAAATGCCGTTTGTTGGCCTACAGAAATAATCAGAAAACCAATACTTGCATTGCGTTTCTCTAAATCAAATATATGTACTTAGCTAACATTTATACTGCTAGGAATAATAAAAAACATTCCTTGCGAAATTCCCACAACCGTAAGTTACAGAATATTTTCAACTATATCGTATAAGACCAAGTAACGCTTTGGTAAGCTGTTAATTTTCAGATGGTTATTTTTCATGAGTAGGCTGATTTAGAGTACAATCTTACCTGCTTAATAGAACTGCATGTATAAAATTTTGACATTGAGAAATGTTCAACAGCTAATATTGTTTCTTTAAATATTTCCAACTGGTTTATTAGTATATGAATATACAATAAACCAATACAACTAAACAAATACAAACACAAACAAATCCAAATAAAAACAATACAATAAATATAAAATAATAATTGGGTCGAGGAAAACATACAGATGATATTCAATAATCCGTTATATGTTATCCGTCATCTGTTAATTATTGACCTCATATTGGAACTATTTATTTCCGCCTATTTGAGGTAACCTACCTCGGCTTATTTTATTCTGGCTACTAAGAATTAATTTGCCGTGTTGCATAATATCAGATAAATAAAAACCTATATATATGAAAATAAAAGAAAAAAGTATTGCATCTCTGTTCACAAATTAACGAATCCGAGTTGGTACTTGTTTCGCATTATGTCACAAATCGGAATACTGCGTTACAATCAGGTCTGTCAATGTGCTCTGTTTAAAAATTTGCTTATTTTGCACCGAAGTAATGGGCTCTGGTTATATAGTTGGACGTTTAAATCAGTACCATGGTTTAAAGAACCTGTTGCGAATTACACGGAACAATTAACAAGGGATTTGCAAGTGCTTCTGGTCACACTGTATATCAACGCAATTACATAACCCAAAAGCACAGCCCTGGTAATTGAGACAGACGTTATATCTTACGGCAGAATTGCTTCTTCTGATCAATGTCACATAAAATAGTTTAGGTAGCATTATTTTATCTGCAACTGCGCTCTATCCGCCGATGGGTTGTGTAGTCGCATTATACCAATGGACAATATAAGGGAATAGCGGGCTGACATTTGACTGCTTATTCGCATGCAAAGTAATTCGCACAGAATGGAATAAGCCGGAGGCAAAATACAAGTTTAATTTAAGATTGAATTGCAGCGCGGAGGTGCAACAAGAGTAGCTATGGCCCACTACGGGTGGAATGTCACAGTGAACGGCATTTTAGTGCCGTTAACCTTTCCATCTTAAATATAAGGGGTAAAATTCTAGAGAAGCTGAGCGTTGAGTATTATAATGTTACTCTGTATAACAAATAACACAACTGCGTTGTTTGAAACATCAGCACAAATGTTTTTCCAAGCGATCCTCTTTTTCCTATTTGTGTTTACTTTAACACATTCACCTCATCGTCTCAAACGATCATCAATTTCATCAAAACTATTCTGGCCTTCACGGGCCATTAATATGTCGCTTCACATGTGCGCATTATATTTGGTCTACAAATGACATATTTCTTTTTAACCCACTTCAGCTAAAACCTACGAACTTCCTATATTATATTACCCCTTTTGAAACATTTTTCAATTGTTCCATCGATTTAAATTCTATCTGATTTCAAACCCACTGTTCTGCCTCTATCGTTTAGTGTTATGATTACGATGTCATTACGATGTCACGTGGCAACTGGATTCACCGAACTTCGGTGCCAGTATCATAGTTTTCTAGATAAACTGAGCGGACTGCAAATAATAATAAAGCAGTTGGACAAAATGAAATTCATGAAGCCCCCCACATATTCGGAGCCCTACTCTTTAGATGATGTACACAAATTTATTGAAACCAAGGGAGCAAGTATTATTTTATATAGACGAGAGTAACTGCAGTGAACCCGATATTTTATGAGTCACTTTCGGAATATTTTGATTTCAAGTATCTCTAATTTGTTTGCTTGTGTTTTGATACATAGTCTAAATGGCACCAGTAAAAGTCGGATTCGTTCGCCTATTTACATCGACATCCAAAAATCCTTCAAATCAGTGAATATGTGTTCCATTGCCTGGTTAGGAACGTCATGCCTAAGCAATGCGTAAATATCATCTGATTACTTCACGCGCATTACTTCGGCAGAGTGAGGGCTTGGGCGAATTGACGCAACGTTTCAATATCTACAGCGACTATGGCAAATTGCCAACTGTCGCCTTGCCTGATGTAGTTCCCAGTCAATCGGTTTATCGACAGATTTGCACTGGCTACCAACCGTTTTGGTACGTATTTTCCCCTTTGAAATGTAAACCGTCCCGGCCACGCTTGACTTAGACAGCCCCTTGTAATGCCATGTGGTGAGGATCAACTGCAAAGTATTTGTTAGTTAAAATTCCTAGGCAGATGTAACGGCGAATGGGGAACACAGGTTACCATAAAAGTGTGAGAGAAGGTCGATTTACATATACCTAACTTCGCCACTTTTGTAGGTGGCATTACCTCACTTCCGTACTGGTGAGTCGGGTGGACAATTCATGGAGTTGCGTCACTGACCTATTTAGTGTTAAGATATGCTTCCTTATGAAGCCGGAATTTATAACAGTAGGGCAATATGTACAGTGGGGTCAAACACAATCGGAAAGAATCGCCGTAGCAGGATGCGAGTAATAGAGGCGGATCATAAAGGAGCAGCGTAATAAGAAAACCTCCTCACATTTATATGTCTTCATTCACATGAAGTGACCATGATGGACGGCGGATGAGGGTAACACCTAGATAACTCACATACTAGTTCAGGCGCAACCATCCACAATCTATGTTGATTTAAGGGCGATTCATTAGAAGTTGCTTTTAACAACGGGCAATTGGAAGGGAAGAATTATATCACTGCATCTTAAGGCATTTAGCGATAACATGTGAGCTCTGTACCATAATGCATGGTCGTCCAGATAGGATCGCAACTTGACTGATGAGGCTGAGGTCGAATGCCTGATATATAAGACCATGTTGCCCGCATATTTCAAAGATTTCGCTTTGTCGCAAACTGGCAATGAGGCGACATAATTTTACAAATGGTATGTTGACACCGTGGTTTCTTGATGGGCCACATTGTTTGCGGTGAGTACCGAGAACACATTTATTAGTAAGCAAATAAGAAACAAATGTAAACATGAAAGAAGTCAGAATATTTTACGTGGAAAAGGAACACATTTGCGGAAAATATGAATGGATTTCATGTTGACAAATAAATACGAATCTGTGCGGTAAGGTTAGCTGAAGTCCAATTTTATAAATAAATCGCTTCATTTCAATCATTGGAGCATTTAAGAAGGGCGCTAACCATACTTACACTAGGTAGCTTTTAATTGTATTTTGATTACTGGAATATCATATATAAGCAATGTGAATCAACAATATTGTACCCGTCAAACACACAGCTGCGACTGATCTGTTTAACATTTAATTTTCTTTCCGTTTTTTAATAAACCATAGGCTTTTCACATTTTTCGTTCAACAGATGCCTCGATATGGACATTAAGAGCTGAACGGTTGTTGTCGTGTGATATGAGCGTCAAGCACACTCATAATGAAATTTACTACGAAACGGGAAGATTTAAAATATTGAAATTTGGTAAGCTACAGTCTTTTGTATGTAAAACTTCAGCATTTTTTTAGTAACTAATTAAAAAAGCAAAGATTGTTATTGTAAAATTTTACTGATAGATCATTACCTGCAAATAATTATTTGGCATGAATATTATTTAACATAGCAATTTACGTTGCCAAAGCACAGAGAAACTGCTTTCCTTGTCTTGAAAAAACTATGTAGCGTGGTGTCATTTTGCGCGATGGTTGCTGTTTTCGCATACACGCACACTACATTTAAGTAGTACTAAATTATGCGAACCTTGCCAATTGAAACAGTGTTCATGCTTACGCATAACTATCACTGGGCCAACGAATGTTTATTTTATGTGTGACATGCAATACAGCGTGCAAGTATTATTAGATATCATAGTACCGACAGAATCAGCCTTCCCTAACAGGAAAATGTTTTCTTACGGCCGACATGTACTTCCAGTGGCATTCGTGTTGATTATTGTAATTTGTCTAACATAATTTTAAGAACCAGAATATGGCCAACGTTCACACATTCATCATTATTTCGTCCACGTATTTAAAGACCCTCCAATACTTCTGTTTCTCACAACGGAACAAATCGGTTCCCATCACCGTCAGGTTTAGACAAGTCCAACTGATCTCACTCCCTCCTGGTGTGAGACGAAGAAATGATCATTCTCGTCGGACAGAATGTCTGTCATGGATAATTTGGACACGACACTCATCAACCAATATTGTCGCAAACCTAAGATTAATGAGTTACTGGGAAAACGAGTTGTGCAAATTTAGTTACAACGGCAGATAAAGATTAACGTAACAACCGGCTGATTTAATTGGATGGGTACCTGATAAATTAGGCTTCTTTCGTGTAACCTGCTGGAGTGGATACCGAGACAATGATAACTCTGTGACACCCCGGCGACATCAATGCCAATGGATGTAATCCTGACGGGAGACAAGACGCAGCAAACCGTCAGAAGCGTCAAGTAGTAATAAATTGTGCTGACAAGAAAACACAAAACGATGAAATTAACTTATTGGCAGAATCTATAATCAGGGTAAATTCGAGGATCCGGCTAACTAATTGGAGATTAGACGCCACAGTTGGATGTACATGCTGTCTGATAAATGCGTTTATGACTTATCTGTGCCAATTTTTGTGTGGTGATTTTTACCAGGATACGTGGCAGTTGGATTAAAAAATGACCAATTTCGATGGGCGATATTAAACGAGTACTGCTTGTTTTTATCAGAAATAAGGTATCATATTGCAACCTAAGCAGTTCTTTGTAATATGCGCAATTAATTAGCGAGGTAAACGTTCACGGACCTTGGTATTTGGCACATATGTTTTAAGGACAGGTATTTTGGATAAATGATTTTAAATTACGTTGCTATATGTTCTCCATAACAAATGAGGTCTATGTAATTCACTGGAAACTCTTAGTTGAGAACAGCATGGATGCATAATTTAGAAGGCACACATGATCAACCTAGTTTTTCCAACGGTTAGTTGCGTACAGTCACTAGGTGACGTTGTTAATTCCTACTGTACGCATTCTAAGGTTACGAACAAGTTGAAACTTTTACTAGGTTGTCTGTCCGCATTATCTACACAGCTCTGTCCTGTAACAGTATTGTGCCGTTTCTGAAATCTACCCAATTTATTACTCATTCATAATAGTCATGTGCGAAAGGTTTGCCATTATTTAGATAAACAAGTGTATGAAAACTCTAAATTGTAAGTGTAAGAGTGAAAGCGACCCACGCTTTTATGCATTAGGTCCACATAAAAATGCATCCCACAAATTGCTGTCCATTTCCAATGAATTCCATAGGGCTCATTGTTGGTTATCGCTCGACATTGTTTAAGCAGAATGACTTCTACGTACGAAGAAATAATTGTTGCCCGCGAGCAATATATATTTTATTATCTCCGAACAGATTTTATATTGAACAAGCGGATCTTCTCGTTGATGTGTAAAATGTGTCGCATTTTACCCTTCAAATCCCCTTGAGCTATTTCGCAGTTCTTTTTCCTTCAAGCATGTGTAGTGCACATGAATGCATAGTCCTTCTTTACTGTTTGAATTACCTCAACCCCCATTTGTTTTGCTGACGTCAAGTTCCCTTTCACATGTTGCTGTCATGTGTACCTTCTTTCCTGTTCCTTGCCCTTGATGATTAGCTTCTTATTTTTTAGTTTGTGCAATATAACTTGCTTTTTGCGTCTTTTGTTTGTCACTGACACTGAGTGTTACACGAAACGCGTCTAACAAATGAAACTCGTGATATTCGTTGAGTTGCTTTCATTTATTCTTTTTTTATAGCTCTCTTTATTCAATTTACGTTTACCTGGAAGTGATTCTAAGTGTTTGCAGTAAAACCTCCGTAGGTTGCAAACTCACAGAACGTGGCCAAATTGGTTCACATGCATAAGTGTCCAAAATGCAGAGGTCTGGTTCCGTAGGATCCGCAATACAGTGATATATAAATATATAAATAAATGAAAAATAGGTGGTCAGGATAAATAGAAGTTCAAATGCTGTAGCTTTAGTAAATGCACAGAAAAACATAAGTGATACCTTAAACATGGCATTTCAATTTGTGAATATAAGCGGAACACCTCAAATATGCTTAAGATCTCATTTACAACAAATGTTTCCCCAATGACCATTAATAACTCAATTATACACTAGGTAGTCTTATGACCAATTCTACGGCTAAACTATATTCAACAATAAGGGCATAGACTAGCCAAGTCCACAAGGCGATTAGAAACTTACTGAACTTTTGTATATGTCAAAAGCAACGGAATGAAAAGAAGTATGATAACGCGGATGATATGCAAGGAAAGAAACTTACTGAATTACACCGTCATAGGCTAACTATCTTATGTCTTTAATTACAAAGGCTGTTGATTAGGAGGGTCGGCACCTTAGCAACCAAGCTGCTATTTGTGAAGCGTTTCGCTCTTTTATAAATGCACCCAAGTAAACAGAATCCGCTTTCGGAACTTACTGCAAGCGTCATACATGACCTCGATAGTACTAATTCGAATACGCAAATTATATTAAGTCCATCAAACCATCTCTGAAACCAGACTCTAATGGCATTCCCTTTCAGTTACCAACCTCGTTGGACCTAAACTGCCACTGCTCTTGCTGAGCATCTTCATATTGTTATTAGAAGATAGATAATTTCCGGATCAGTGGTAAACCTCGTTTATGGTACATCTTCACAATGGTGTCGCAAACAGCATCACACTAATTATCGACATGTCTATCATATTCCCGTCATCAATAGATTACTCGAAAAATTAGTAAAATGTGGAAGCATAAAAGTTGTCCGTCGCCATCGGCTGCTTATCAAATCCCAACATGTGCTCCTGTACAAAATATCAGATATACTATCTGGAGTAAATCACAGAAACGTTGACTCCAAATACGCAGTTATACTACCGTTCCTGGATATGCAACAAGCATTCGACAGAGTGTCCCATAAGCAGCTACTGAAAAGCATCGCGTCTTTTGAAATCCTAGACCCACTATTTGGTTGGTTGGCATCATTAATAAATTGGCATTGACAGATCGTCACTCTGCGTAATCATAATTCCTCTCCACGTCTAATCAATAGTGGTGTCAGCAAATGGCGTTTATTTGTCATCCCGTTTTCCTACATTATATTGACGATATCACTGCGTTCACAAAACATGGTGAAAGACTTTCGTTCTTTCATGACAAAAATATTGTTTATAAATTTCGGTGAGATGAACTCAATAGCAAAATGCTGCTGCTTCAAGAAGACCTCGACTTCAAAGATGGACTTGGAGAATCCGCTTGTAGAATCCCCGACTTATTTGAGAAATGGTGCAACACATGGATGTTACATTTCACAGCTAGTACATTGCGTACTACGTGACACGTATGTTTGCTCCTTGGAGATTCTGTTACATTGAACAATAAACGTATCTTCTTGAAAGTATGAAATGTGATCTAGGCATACAGTAATATCACACTGTAATTTCTTAGAGCAAGTTGCGAAGCAAATAGCACGGCCCAAACGGTCTGTGGCAAATATAATTCACAAAGCGCTTGTTCAGGAACTCAGCAAATTTGCATTATTAGGAACGCTGCCACCATCTCAATCTCCAGCCCCTTTGCTGGCGATAACAGAAACATAAATAATACTGCTACACAACCTCACCAACCAAACGAAATACTCCCATCTGTGTTCAAATAAATGCAACATAACTTCACTCGGAATACACGCAAGCAGATTCTGACATTAAGTTTGCCAAAAATCAGGACAGCTAACCGATCCAACTTCTACCTCTTCAGATACGTTGTCGTGTGGATTAGCCTAGCAGACACAATCAGGTATTGCACAAATGCATGGACATTTCACATTCACCTGTGTAAATTCTTGGACTAGAATTCGATAGTGACCATGTTTCCATCGGTTAAATCATAACACGAATTGTTCCAGGATGGACTAAGGAATATATAACCTATGATTTAATGTAGTATACTTAACTGAGCAACAACAATAGTTATGTGATTCAAAATTACTTTGATATCATTCACCTCAGAATGCGTCTCTTTCTCATACATGAGCAGGCTGATTATTGTACACATGATCCGTCTACAATGCAACATCATCTTCTCCTGCAAGCTGGAAATCTACTTATTATTATTATACATTATTATTGTTATTATTATTGTAATGAGCTGACTGTCTCTGTAGTGAGCGATAGTGCTGGCGTTTACTTTACTTCGAACCTACACTTCAGTCGTAACCAAAGGGTTTCTAACGTAAATGTGTACTCCGATTCTACCTATCTAACCCGGCAATTTATATAGCTCTCCGACAGCGACGCTTGACGCTCCACTGCAATATTACTTTTCCACTCATACAATTTATATTTTCTAATCCAACTGAGAGAGGTTCTTACGTTTACAGGTAACACGGATGCAACGTTCTTCCAGTCATCACCATGCTTATAGGTCTTTATTATAATAGCCTTTGCCTCAGCCGGATGATGGGTGCGCGTTCCTCTTTATTCCACTGCTACTAGCTTAAACTAAAGGTTACAAACCATAACAAGCTAATTAAAAACGATCCTTGAATGATTCCTGCAAACACTCTCCCTGTAGTAACGTAGTGGTCTCTGTCCAATGCTTGGGAAAACCAGAAGCGACGATCTGACTGACCAGATGGCGAATATATTTGAATTGTGGGGTTCTTATTTATAGATCAGACATACGTCATCACAGTGGAAATTTTGCTGTAGCTTCCACTCCCGTAAGTAATCAGCAGATGGTAAAACATCATTGCACAGCCGGGTGGAAGAATGCCGTCAGATTGCCAGTGCGATGGCTTATTTCAGACCATTATGAATATAAAGTTGGTAGATGGAGTACGCTGATAAAATCTATCATGTTGTGGTGTCCGTATTGTCGGACCGCTTTTACGGATGCGAGTGACCACTGCAGGCCTACTGTTCAACGCGTATGTGCTTTGTACGTGTGTGCGGCTTCGCGTGTGCGGCTTCGCGTGTGCCCGCCCTACCCATGACGTCTGAATGTATTGAGCGGACTATTGATAGCTTTCGTTGAGTTAACCAATCGCATCCCCAGCCTTCGATTATCTGTCACGTTTATGTCATGTAATTCCATTTACCTGAATTGAATTGCCGAAAAGAATCTTTTTCGCAAGTTCATGCTATTATTATGAATACCAGCTGATTCAATAATGATGCAAGGGACTGCGTTAAGTCTGTCAGCAAGTGTCAAATGTTATATTTGTCATTTATTTGCAGCTGCTCCAAAAGATACTGGAATTGTATTTTTGCATTGTTCGATTAAGAGAACTATTAGCTGACATTAATAAAGTTACTATTAATCAGACAGTTGTGAGTACGTTGGAATTTAATTTGTTAAAATATTGATAAGTCACTGGCGACTCTTATTTTAATACTGTTTTGGCCCAACAATGTAATGGATTTCCATAGATGTATGAATATACTTGCTCCAAGAATATGGTAGTTAGCTTGCATGCCTGAAGCAAACACGGGGAGTGATCTGCTTCATCGCTCTAAAACAGCACAGATCAAGTGTCTATGGCTCACCACGCACACAGAAACGTAAAACAATTTTAATATAATTAAAGGTCGGGAATTTAAGGTAATTTGTTACTGCTGGAATGTGTTATTGGTGTAGGGTAGAGAGAGAAACTAATCGCTAAGACACACATAGTGGAACTAATAACGTTTCACACATCAGCAAGCCTTGACCGCGAAAAAATGTAAAATTAGGGATAGGGACGCAGGAATATGCCATAAAGGTTAGTAGTTCAAAAATGTGAAAAGTGGATAAAACGAAGAAATAAAGGCAGCTTATATAATACAGTCAGATCCATCTCGTAGTGGCACTGAAGCGATTCATGATGCACAACACAATATGTAAGCAAAGTGGATGGAAATAAGAGACGTGGAAGAGAGCTTATCTGTAACAAAAGAAAACGTATAAGAGGTAAGGGTGCTGGAATTTCGCCGCTGTGTTGTTGGGATGAATGATATGATAAAATCATATCCGCCGGCGAATGGAAATAAAAGCCAAACCCGATTTGGGACACCTTACTGAAGAGATGACCGGATGTTCAAGAATTGGCTAAAATGAACAAAAACGCCTCAAATATTTGTCAAATATGGAACAAAATCCCAGTCTCTAAGATATAAATTATCAGAACGATAAATGACTCATCAAGAAATAACGGCTTATGCAATAATGATGTAAGATTAGTAGATGTCCAATAGTTAAATCGTGTTAATCAGTGAAGATATTGAAACGGCCTCAGCATAGTGTGGTTAAACAATGTATATATGCAAGGAAATGGGTAATGGTTGCAATGTAAGCCAGTCACTTGATTTCTGGTGAGGGCATCTACGTCTTGCCGGCCGATAGAAACGAAATGGTGCAAAATTGTTGTTCAATCTGTAACCATATACGCTATACTGTAAACAATGGATTGGCGTCATCTGTGTCCGGATTTGTCTTTCACTGCAGCCCCTCAGAGACAGCAACAGGACGCTGGAATTTCGAGAGAGTACATAGGTGGCGTGCGCTTCATGACCCACAGCTCCATTCGCACACTCGTGTCCAGTGTTTACGCAAAGGAATAAGACCGATTTACATGTGCATATGTGTCAAAGGTCATAAACGGAGCCGGCCGAAACTCATTTAACAGGCAGAGCCGAAGCAATCATAACTAAATGTGGTGCCTTGCGTAACTGACTTCTAAAAGGCGGTGGCTGGGCCTTACCCCATTCCACGCGGAATGCATGAAAGCATTATTTGAACCTGGCACTTTGACGTTGGCAGTGCATCATAACCCTAGCTGCAACATTTCGCAGTCCTCTACGGTCAGTGTATCCGAAGTGCAGAGTAAAAGATAGGTAAGCACCTTGTCGGCATTCACATTTATCGCAGCCAGACATTGCATATCACAAGAGAGTTTTCATGTGTCAAGCCTACGTGCGACAGACAGTCAATCGATTTCCGGATTGTGAAGAATATATGGGATGGGATACCACACAGTATGAATAATGACACACTTTACCAGCCGATTCAAATTAATACGCCTTCAATTACATAATATCCAAATGATGGAGATTAAGTCTTGCGCACCCGAAAGCTTTGCACATCAGGACGCGATTTTATTTTAGTTGACCACAAATGTTACAGCAAATAGGCACTCCTACCCGGAGAAGTTTGTGATGTCAGACGAAACCTTTACCCCTCTGGCTACCCATACACCATGAGTAACGCTTCTCACACAAACTAATGGCTAATTTGAGGGGTCAAATTTCAGATATTGTGGAAATGATTTGCAACACGTAAACTAAGTTTGGACTACGAGTAACAAGGACGTGGTCAGTAATTCCGCATAAATACTGCAGTCAACTACATTAGTTAATTATATCACCGGCCACGTAACTGAAGCAGAAGGATTTGGTTATTTAACTGCGCGTTCCGTCTACAAACTAGGTGCATACAAATACCCTCCTCAAACAACATTCACATGTCATATCATATTATCATGCCACCATCAAATCGTCACAGTTTTGTGGCTAATGTGCTAAAAACCTTGGCAAGCAACTCCTGGATATATAATTCTGCTTAATATATTTATAAAAATGACGTGGATACTGCTGTATACGTAAACCCCGGTTAAACAAGGATTGCCAAACTCAGAAGACAAAATCGCTAAAATCAGTATATAGAGAATCATAGTTTTTTTGATCATTGCTTTGCTGCATAAGCGTTTAAGTTGCAATGACTCTTGCTACAAGTTAAAACACAGAAATTGAATCATGCTAACGGCTACGGGTATAAGACCCGTCTGATGAATATAATACTTTGCTATACAGGCTCCTTAGAAAATAATATGACATATAAAAGCAAAGCGGTAGCCTTATCAACCCGATTATAAACACTGACACATGTTGCTTATATTCAGGCGAGTGTTTGCGGAGATATCAAAGTAGCTGATTGAAGGATTATGGACTGGATACGTGGCATTCAGAGAGCAAAATCTTTCCCAACAAAGCGTAGTTAAGATTTTGAAGGATTGTCTTCTAATCCCTTGTTTCAGTGTATTATACAAACACTTTTCCAGCGATACGGGTTCCGACAAAATTTTGCATTTGTGCCAATAATGCTCATTTGAAATTAAGTATGCTAGACTTTATGGACAGTAAGGGAGGAACTGGATTTGCAAATCGTAGAGGCAGTAGGTTAATTTGCATTTACACTGTCAATAAAAAGGGAAAATACCTCTGTCAAAGTCGCGGTTTCTCTCTTCTATGGGTAGTTAGTCATGAGATGCCTAAGGAGAGGCATTTGTTTCC
This sequence comes from Dicrocoelium dendriticum, assembly GCA_944474145.2. Taxonomy (NCBI): domain Eukaryota; kingdom Metazoa; phylum Platyhelminthes; class Trematoda; order Plagiorchiida; family Dicrocoeliidae; genus Dicrocoelium; species Dicrocoelium dendriticum. Next base: position 24,653 of record CALYDF020002180.1, on the reverse strand, counting down.
TTATCAATCACCAAAAATTTACAAATGAAACCAGAGTTAAAATCCCTTATTCAGACTGCGCTAGGTTATATTTTCGTGACTGCACTTAACTGTTCTATTCATCCTTGTTGTATCAGACATTGGATGACAGTTTCAACCGGATTTTGATTGCATCCCGTTGGTGTCACATCGCACTAGGAAAGTAAAAAACGGACAACAATTGTAAGGTCATGAAGCGGACGACTAGCACCTCCAGATAAGATTCCTTAGAACTCCTCATCCACGAGGGTCGACCGGCATATGTGTTTCCATATATACAAGTTTAATAATTTATATGCCTGGTTTTTGCTGGAGAATTTGGAGTTGTGAAGTGCACAGGAGCGCAGAGGCACTTGCTCTATTTCTCCATACTGCATTACTACTTATCCAAACATGTCAGCCATCTGGTATACTGGTCCAGGAATGGTCTGTAAACGGAAAGGGGGCATAGGCTGCCCCTCTCACGGCAGTGTTTCCCCAATTGTGGTCCTCGGACCCCTTCGGGATCTGGTAAACGATTTCCCGATCTCGATCATTAGATAACATAGGTTAGGGGTACCATTGCGATGCAATTTTGTTAGTACCCATGTACATGATTCTAGCTTACTCTACATTAGTCGATGCAGTTGTGACGCTGGACACATCATCGTCCTTGAGCGTGCTTGGCAGCCAATACATTGACATGAACCCAGTTCAGGAGGCAGACTGTCGACTTGTGGAGAGCCCGGTAGACACATGGTAACATATGTTGAGTGCAGTGGGAAATGCACGGGATATGTTGGCCCACTATCAGAGGGGGATAACAAAGTTGGGATTTGAGCAGATGAGTGGACGTTTGACGGCAGTTTTCGTCAAGAAAGCTCCGTCTTGAACTGCGCATTTGAGTCTCTGCTTAGAGAACCCTTTTATCGGATCGGATAGTGTACTGACACCGATGAACTGCAAGTGAGTTTCGCATGTCTGTTGCAGGCACGCATCATTATTCACAAGTGATGCCATGGGTAGATGCTGCATGGGACGTTCCACATCCGTGCAAGCGCACATACGCCACGCTGTTTCCTGAGGGGAGGAAGAGAATTAAATGTTAAGAGTTGACACTTTTGTGTGGTCATTTAGAAAGTTGCTATCTTTTGAAATTGCCAAACCGGAAAGGAATGCTCATAGGCTCAATCCAACGCGCACAAGCTCAGAAGGAAGGCGCGGATATGTCTGTTTAAGTGGTGTATTCATTTGACTTTGCGAATTAATGACGGTGACTTAGAGGTACGTAGACAGCGATGATTGCTTCGCCCTGAAACAGTTCACATGCCTCCTTTGAACTGATGATGTTAAACCCTATTGGGCAAGCATACTCTTTATTCCACCTGTGTAGTCCTCTCCAACTGTAGTTGGGCTTTGTTAATATTCAAGACTTAAGCAGAATGCTCTACACAGGGTTTAATATACATCTATCTGGGTGCTTCCAGACAATCAAGGTTGTTGCGAGCTGTTTTGTTGCAAGTGTATCTTACGTGGTTAACCTATGAGTTACTCTCATGCCATGCGTGTCCCAGTAATCGTTGGCGATTGCTGCGTACGGATTGCCTTGCGCATCGAATTCGGTAAATTATTTAACTAACGCTGCAATTGCCTAAGAACCACTGCATGCGAAATACCAGTTGCGCTTCTTGGGCCCGCCCATATGTGTGAATACCCTCTGTGAATACCCACAGTGCGTAACCTCCCAACGGCGTACTCACAATCACAGCGCTGAACATAGGTGCTTTAAGTATACCAATTTTCTCTCTAATAACCCCTGGCCCGTTATGATAGGTCGTACCGATACCCGTGCCTTACTTATTTCTGTAGGCACATAAATCGTCGCGCCACCTTAATGTACGATGCCATATCAGTGACCGGATTACGGCACATGGACAGCGCGGACATAAGTGTAACCTAGATGTAGGACAAGTTTACGAGCCCGACGACGCAACTGTGTAACACGTAACCTTCAGGCTGATGAACACACATCTCAAGTATAGAATGAACACATGGATTGAATGTACACATTCCGGGATTCCAGTTGACTACTTCGCTTTTATTCACCGTCAGATTTTATATATAGCCACTGTACTGACTTTCAAGTCAACAACAATTTTAACTTCAAATTCATTCGAATGTCATCCTTGAATTTTTATTGCAATTTACATCACTCCATATGTTTCGAGGATAAAACTAAGCCATAATAGGGAATAGTTCCGACTACTTATTTGTATGTAATTGCCGAACAGAAGTCGCTGATTTCCATACTTTAAGGCACGATGCCCTGCCCATAGCATTCACTCGTCAGGTAATACTCACACATGGCATTAGTACATCCAAGATCCTGCTTAATTTTGCCCAAGCTAGTCGTTACGGCATTTTTCACGTATTCGCCACATCGAATGCACACAATCCACCATATCACAACCTATTGCCAACGCAGCAGGAAAAAAACTGTCATCGTAACAAACTCGAATTATCTCAATCGCTGAGGGAACTAGCGCAAGACCGGAAACCTTATCAAACGTAAGCCACTATGGACCCCACTTAGTTGGCTCCACAATAATTTGTAAATACCAAAAATGACAGTTGTTAGGCAATACATCAGTGGTGTTGAAGTATTTACAGATCGAGTAAGTGTAACACGGCAGTATACGTTTGTCTTACACGCTGCACCATTTGTTGATATTGGTTCAGGGAATCGGCTACAAACTGCTCAAAATACTACATACACCAATCCGTCTTGCTCTGAATGTCAACCGGATCTTCTTAAAAATTAGTAATCTCGCCTCCTCAATACTTGTTTAACGTGGGTCTTTATGGTGCTCCCAAGCGCTTCACTTTGGTTCACTTGTGGAGAAAAAGTTGTCAGTCGCAGCTGTCTACCCAGTGTTTAACGCTGCTATGGTATGATTTGGTCCAGATAAGTGTGCCAATGGAGGATATGACAAATCCGAACACATTTTCAGAGAAAGGTCTACCACATGTATCAAGAATCTGCCGCAACCAGCGGGCACACCATTACTTGTTGTAACGGCCAATTAGGATGGAATACTCCAGCCATCCGTCTGCAGTCATTGCCATTATAAGGCGCAAATTTTGCCATCGACATTTGGTCACCCATGCACTGCACACGGCTGCCGATTACCGAAAGTCCCCTTGTGGGCGCGCAGAGCAAATTTAAGTATGTACCATCAATCCATACCGCTTGCCGTCCTTTAGCCTTCAAGTTCATCAGAGTCATAACGTAAGCCTTCCTTAGCCTCATGTTCTCTACGTTAATCATAGTTTCCGATAGTGAGTGCTATCTTTTCGACAACTTAACGACCCACCAGCTAATTATGAATCGTTTCTCTTTTTTCCGCTGTCCCATGTACGTAGAAACCAAACCTATTTCATGCTACCCGTAACTTAATACAAGCGTCATGCATAACTTTGAGATTTCGATTTAGACCATTCAACAAGTTAAGAAGTCCATTAAACCATCGCTGAGACCCGATTCAGATAACACCCAAACTTCAGTCATTAAACTCAGCGGACCATACATACCACCGCCTTCGCTGAACATGTTCACCTTGTCCTTAGAATCTAAACGCTTTCAGGAACAGTGAACACATTATTTTAATGTCCCTCATAATAAAGCTGTCCCAAACAGTACCTCACTAATTATCCAACCATCCATCATACCCCTGTCATCGCTAGATCACTCGAAACAATTATTTAAAGATGGAAGCATGGGCTTTATCTTTCGGCATGGACTGCTTAAAAATCTCAGCATGGGTTCCTCGAGAAATGTTCCTGTGCTACATATCAGTTACATTAACTGGATTACATCACAGTAACCGTTGACTTCAAAAATGCAGTTATAATACTGTTGCTGGATTTGTGACTAATATTCTACATTGTGCACCATAAGCAGCTACTGAGTAGAATCGAGTCTTTTGGAATCCAAGATCCACTAGTTGGTTGGTTGGCATCATATATAAATGGACGTTACAAGATAGTCACTCTGGGTAATCATAAATCCTCCCCACGTCCAATCGATTGTGGTGTCATCCAACGGAGGGTACTTGGTTATCCCCTTTTCCTACGTTATATTTACGACTTCACGGGGATCATAAAACATGGCGAGACATTTTTATTCTTTTATGACGTAAGGTTTGTTTATACACTTCGGCGAGATAAACTCAATAACGAAATGCTGCTCCTTTAGGAAGGCGGGGATTCATTTGGGAAATTGTGCAACACACGGATTTTACATTGCTCATCTACTAAATAAAATATGCCGTCGCACTTATGTTTGATCCCTAAACAGTCTGTTATACTGAACACTGAACGAATCTTAGTGAAAGTATCCATGTATTCTAGGCAAACGATAATATTCGCAATGTAATTTCTCAGAGCAAGCTTTTTATCAAATAGCACGTGGCAAACTACTTGTACATTCAGATCCTCTGGAACAAGGAGAGCTAACCGACCCAACTTCTATCTCTTCAGATACGCAGTCGTGTAGTATAGCCAATCAGCCACATTCAGGTCTTGCGCAAATGCAGGAAACTGCCACATTCACCTGTGTAAATTCATGGACCAGAATACGACAGTGACGTTGATTCCATCGGGTAAAGCACCAAACGAGTCGCTTCTGGATGTACACAAAACTTAGAACAAAGAATAATCAGTAGATTCCAAATTATTCTGAGATCATTCACCCAGGAATAAATAACTTCCTCATGCATGAGCAAGGTAATTATTATACCCATGATCTGACCACCTCCAGGGGCAGCAACTCTTACAATCATTAAATAAATGTAGCATTATGCTTAGCGTTATTATTCCTTCTGTTGATAAGTTTAGCAAGTACCGCATTTTACAGCACATGTGTTATTGTTTGCACGTGTAATGCCAGATCTGTTATGACTTTTTGCTGCACGCGTAGTGAAATACTTGTATAATCCATTTGGAACGAGTATTAAATGATGCGACTACGCGATCATGCATTGTGTTACTGCTATCGAACGCAATCTTGGCAAATTCCTCCAGACAGAAAAAGCTTTATGAAGCGGAAAAAGTAATCAAGACCAAACAAAATATTATCCTTTTTTGAACTTCCACTTAGGTGTTGGTGACCTGCAACACAGCCCGTTGTTCGAAGTAAAAATATTCGATGAGAGAAAAGTTTGTTTTATATGATAATATTTTCACATGGCTACTTGTTATACGTCATAGAGTTGGGAAATATCGGGAGCAAGTATTTAGTAATTAGGAAGATAGCTTCACTGCGAGTATGAGAAGGTAGTCGGTACTCATTTACTAGCTCTTTCCTATGTCACGTGTAGCCTGAATGAGAACGTCAATATATTGAGGGCAATGTGTAGACCGTCTTCCGAATTAAGGTAGAAAATGATAAAGCAAAATATGTCTTAATTCCACATGAGTTTATTCTGTTTATTTCCAACAAGTCTAATGCGCACAATTCATATTGAACTATTGTTTGCTGAATTGCATTCAAGGAACTTACAGTGTTAACTGATATTGGTCTCCTAGCAACATATTTGTATATTTGCAGGTTTTCTGTATTAATGTTAACAGCAAATGTAACTTTCACCCGTTGATTATGAAAACTACGCTTAGTGAAATAGTCTGTAGTGTTCCCTGTGTTTTACTAAGTAAACTTCAGGGATAAGAGTAAATATATATATTAGTTTCTTGGATATGCAATTATCAACAATTATATTTTACCTCCGCGATTATATTCCATCCGAGCGCTATGCAAAGAAATAATTGCATTGTGCCTTCGAAGCAGTGGTCCGCGAAGAGTGCAAGGTTGCATAATTATGGTCACATTTCAATAACGAAATATATTTGACCCGTTGCATATTTCACCGGTTTCTTTGATGACGTCTGTACACAGTACAGCAAAACCAGCGACTTCTGGGATTTCGTTTTGCTCCTTTATCTCATATAGATCGACTGTAATGAAACATTGTTAAAACTATTTACTTCTTAGCTAGATGATTATTACTGGTCATGAAATGAGGCAAAGTTATTCGTAGACATCTAGTCGTTCTCAAATGTTCAACAATTTTATTGAACAAGTTAACTTTGTTTTGTTGTTTCTAATGCAGTTACGTTGTGGTGTGAACTTATGCATGTTTTGGGACCACCTGGTCTACAATGAGAGTTGCTCCGTGTAAATGCATTTCAACGGTGATTTCCAATTATTCGGTCCTGTGCCCAAAACGTAGATCTACAACCTATTGAGCGTTGACGCTAATTCATATGCCACATATATTTTCTCGATAGCTGAACTGCAGCCACAGCTGTTTAAAATGAACCTGTATTGAGAAAATCAAACAAGTGTTTTCTAGAATCCATCGTCATGAGAGCGTTTGATTTTTTCAGATAGTTTGACAAGACTCAGTGATGTAAGTTACTCGTGCGACCCACATATAAGACCTACTAGTGGTAGTTGCTCAGTACAGCGTCAGGTTTTAAATTTGACTTGTTGCACTTCTGCATTTCCTGCCTGATTCACAGTTCACTGGCTGCAATAATGATTCAGCACAGAGGTTTTGGTTTCCCTATAATTTTTATGTTGACAACACTTGGCCATTGGTGAAAACTAATACCCACGCATAATAATTTCAGATAATCGGGAACCCCTTCCAACAAACCGGTTCCTACTATTTGGAAAGCAGCACAGAAAGGACTCTCCCCATTGATGCCAATTCGTTTATCAGTATGACTAACCTGAGTATAAGAGAGGGTAAAAAGCAGACTCACACGCTTAGGTTTTACATAAGCGCAATTTATGATTATTGTAAAAATGTTGATGGGTAACTGGCATGGATAGTAAATTGACTCAAAACGTCTACACACTATTACTCAGTGACGGATATTTGAAATAGTAAGCGCCCACGTCCCCGGATTGCAAGTTAAGATGCAATTGAGGATTTGATTAGGGGGTTATAACTATTAATGTTTAATTAGTGTGAGCTCAGAAAATTGGGCCACAAAGTTTGCTCCGTTAATGAAGCATATTTTGTCCAATAGACCATGCTGTTTCATGAAAAGTGGCAATGTCGATCAACATGTGTTATTATATTTGTTCACTAGTTATATGACATTTTAGAGAAGAGAGAGAAATAACCTTGAAAATAGAAAAACATCTATGTTTTAGGTATCGATTATCAGTTTGCTTGTGGATGTTGTATAAACGGCCTGCAACTGGAAAACTATCGCAAAAATGCGTATCTAAGCTAAGGTGATTCCTTCTATAACTATTGTGATTTTTCCATCCGTCAAATTTCTTATCATGCGAGGGGTAAATGCAACAATTCTCAGCATTTCTTTGATACCAATCAGCTTTCTGGTTTGTGTATTAGATCGGATCTTCAAGTTTTTTTTACCGAACCTCTACAGAAACCGAAAGCTTATGCGTAGTATTTAAGGTAACGATGTACTACCCTATTCCATGAGTTTAAGTATGTACCATACTTAACATTAAGTACCAAGCTACCATATACAATCCAGAAAACTCCATATACTCTGTTCAATAAAGTTCCTCAGGTCATTAACAATACCTCAAATAGTGCGAAGTAACTTTGCTAATTTGGTACTTTAATATATCCGACCTGGTAGCTTGGTCAGGTTAACTTAAACTAAAACGTAGCTATGCTGTTTAAATCCATCGCAATGTGGCTGGACCTAACCGTGTTGCGATGGTTTGTGTGCCTCGGTGATTCAATGAGCTATACTGAGTGGTGCATTTTTGCAAAGGATTGGTCAATGGTTACAGGCCAGACAAACTCAGTCTCCTGGTCCTCCTGGTTGGGGGTTGGAATGAGGGTGACTCCTTACTCCTTAAAACGGACTCCATTTAGCCCACCGCCAAAGCCGCTGCTTTACGGTCAGGTTTTTGAACCAAAAGCTTTGGTTGAGAAACCTAATCCTTCTCCTGTCTAGGCCTGGGCAACCTGACAGCATCCTGCCCACGCAATACCATGAATCTTATCTCAAACAAATTGCTAATTCTCAGGCCACCGCAGAGGATAATCAACGGTGCCCTATCTTCTGCATCGAGCAGGGTAGATATGGTATTTGTAAGCTACTGCTCAAGCCTTCCCTTCTTCTTATTCCCCCTCTTACGCTTTTTCACTCTTCCGTCCCCTTCCAACTTCACTTATATCCCCACAGTTTTCAACCCCCGATTCTTGGCCCTCCCCCAACATGCATTGCTAGGCATTAATCTCCTAGTTTCAATTCACTTGCAAACGCCGAGCTTCACTCCCGTCACTTCGACAAGTTCATGCCTAACCAATTTGTCCACTCCAGTTCATCGGCTTCCATTTGCAGCATATGATCCGTCTTCAGCTAGGCATGCCTCAATGTTCGCACGTCTGGTCTGACGTATTCAAAATTGTCAGAGTCTATGAGGTTAGTTTGTTTCAAACGCCGCAAAAGTCTTGTCATGGTCTTCTCAATTGTCGGCGTCCTGTCTTTCTCGTTTTGCACTTTCGAAATGTCGATGCTTCTCTTAGGATGGTGTTCATCTTATCAATATATTCTGACTTGTTAATCAATACAACCTCGGTTCCTTTGTCCGGTCTAGATAACAAAACATCCTCGTTTTTCTTGAGTTCCTTCAAAGCGTCCAAATACCTGTTCTTTAGAAGATATTTAATGGTCGGTTTGTATCTCAGGTACTGGTAGCCTGTTTTTACCAATGTGGATTTATACTGTTCGGCTGCTAATACTGATGATGATGTTAAGTTAGGAACTTGAGAATAGAGATTTTCAAACTGGACTTCCAAGTCTAACTGTTGTACATTACCCCGGGGGTAACAGAATTTCGGGCCTAGTGAGAGGACCTCCATTTATGTTCTATCTAATTGCAAAGAAGAGAAATTGTGCCCGTACTTTTAAGGGTCAGGTGGAAATGAGTTACTCTGCGTTATTGAAGCGATCCGTCGCCGTAATGAGGCTACTCGCACCTCCAATTGCCGAGCCATAATTCGCTGAACGAATGAATCGAACTGTTTGTATTCCTCATGGTCCAATTCATTTAGTGCGTCCGAGTAGCTACACAGCTTGCGTTGTTGTCCGCACGTATCCATAGCTCTTCTTCTGCCCAGTACACATGGAGGAAATCTCCACAGGTAGCAGACGGTGATCTGGTGGAATCGCTGGCTATTCCCTATCAGCGCCGTCTAGAAGAGAAAGGAATTCCGTCCATATAAAGGGAGAGAATAAAAACCCCTATTCATGAGGGAGGTAGCTGCACTGACTCAACCATTGACATCCAATAACACTGCTTCTTTTGCTTTCCAATTAATGCAATCAATCGTCACATATGCACTGATGCATAATATGGAAAACCCCAGCTAGTTTGCTTCGGAGCAACATGCCTTCCCACAAGTCCGCTCATGCCCTGCCAAAATGTTAATTTCACCCAATAGCTATGCTGATGTATTTGATGGACGAGCAGGAGTCAGTGTCATGTAACTGTTCTTAAAAGCGTTTAATCGTTTAGGCCACATAATTCTCCTCTGGAAATTTCAGAAATATTGGAAGTCAGATCTTGATTGGATAGGCAGTTTCTCGCAAAATACTCGGCTGATGTTGAGAGTATTATAATCTCTTTCCGAAGCAACTGGGATAGAGTGCGGCATACGTCAATGCTAGGTGTTAAGGCTACCTCTAATCTTGGCTTCCATTAATAATCTAGCGAGACCAATTAGTTATGATTTTCTAGCTTCGTTAGTGCTATCAAGCGCACATGGAACCGGACGACCTTAACACGTTTTCGTACAGGGCAGTTCAAAATACCCTAGTAATCAAATGGAAAGATATCGCGTTCTACATTCTCGCTATAGGCACATATTTGAGTAATCCCGGGGTAATACTTATTTTAAGCTACTTCTAAGGCACTCGAAGGTGGTATGCTGATACAATGTAACTACAACTGTTCACAACTGGTCGAGACATCTTCGAAATGAGGCAACAAGCACGTCCGCCAAATGCGGAGAGCATTCCATATTTTGACACGTCAATCTTCCTGACGATTAGCAACTCTCACTTGCGCCGTTATTTCGAATGCGCCAGCCCAGTTTAGCAACTTTGGATGAAGCACGAACTCGCATTGGTAGAAACACCACAGGGCACGACAACACAGAACTTCAAGGGTCTACGCAACTTGTCTTACCAACAATGCTGAACTTGCTGGGGATTTGCAGCGGACGCTATCGAAGGCTACGCTGCGATCTCAAAATACTGCACCAAATATTGAGTGACCTCAATCCCGTATGCTGGCAATGGATAAAATTAGTCACGGTACCAAATTCCGGTAAAAGTTGGGAACTGAGGGAGCGAAACATCTATCTGGAATGCTGGTGGAATAGTTTAATCTTTGAGTTTTCCAACACTGCATCACTCTCCTTAACACATTTTCTCATACCGGACCTTAGATTCTTTCAGGAAGCAATTAGATTTTATTCTGTGTTTTAGCACTTTGTGAACTAAGCAGTGCTAACTTGGAATATATTAATCATGACCTTATATCCTATTTCTGGCACACGGTGGCGAGATACCTTACCTACACATAACTCCATGTTGTTTTTTATGCTTGTATTGACTTTTCATTTCACCGTACCGTTATTCAGCAAAGCATTTGCTCGATAGACGCTTAAACAGACGACTAACATATTTTTCCTTTCGTAAATTTTACTCCTATCATCCTATGGGAAGTCTCCAGAACCTGGTTTGTTACCGGTGGCCCATCATTGTTCGAAAATAAGTGATTCGTATTCACGGATGAGTACGCGCATTTCTGCTCCAACACAGCTTGTGGTTTAGAGTTCCAAGCGCTTTGTGATGTTCCGCGACCCAACGTACTGAGAACAGGACTATTCATATTACTAGTCAACTGCCTCTTATGTTTGTTAACCTCAAGCTTTCCATTATTTGCTGATGATTTTTAGAGTTTGCGGGAAATGAATAAGTAGACGAGCATATAGCACTGCAAGGTGATCTCAGTCAGGCTTACGATTATTTGTTTTATTTTATCCAGTTGTTTTGGTTTTGTAGTCCGTATGCCCGTATGCTGCTTGCAATATACATGCTCGCTGCACCAGGTGATCAGCCCATGAGGCAACATAGATGATTGAAACATTTTACTGACCTTATCAAGCTTATGCTTTGTCTTTGACAAAAGTGCCTCGAGTTGATGCACGCCGGTGGTTGGAAACTCCATTAAGCATGCCCCAGGCACGCAATCCGAGGCGTAGCTACTTTCGATGTCTTAGATCTAGCCGTTTATTCTCCATCCCGCTTAGGTGTACGCCTTGAGATATACGATTTTTTGCTTTTTTGACGAGTTGGGACATATCAACTGCGGACACTACACTTCGGTGCCTACATACTAGGTGTTCAACTGAAGTGGTCTAAACGACTCACGATATGCTACTGGAAAATAATTGGCATACGCCCCACATCATTTAGATTATCGACCAGCAGAGCACTTTTTTAGCGCACTTTCCATGAAATTGGCCTTGGAGTGCTTGCGCACGACGATATCTGATGCTCAAGAAAGGCCGATCCAGCTAAACAACAATTTGGCTTCTTGACGATAGCGTTTGACAAGTTGGGTAACCCTTTTATCCGCAAATATCCAAAGCCCAAGTGAGGTCACAAGTAGATTAAACCATCCAGGTGTAGCACAATGGCAAAGGCATAGCCGTGCTAAATTGGAGCATCAAAAAGGGAGGGTGTGAAATATTAGGACATTTTACCTAGCCCCTAGTAATTTGGACTAAAGGCCCTAAGAGTTTCTGCGTACTGTAACAGGTCCTGAAGTATCCTAAAAACCGATGCCACAACGTGCTGGTACTCAGTCACAAAACCTCATTGAGATATCACTATTTGAATTGGCCCACACAGAATAGTTAGATGGAACACGGCCAGCACTTTTGACGTACGTATTTATCCCAGCCGAGTGACCTTCGTGCGCATTTTATCACCTCCGCTCCCACGTTAGCTCAATGTAAAATTAGGTTCGATTACGGGTTACACCATCACAATTACAAACTCTAACCAATGTATCGAAGGCACCGGAGAAGTCACTTACCTGTGTCTATTTTTAAACATTTCAGCCTCAACCGGCACATTAATTTCTTGATACATAGATTTTCTTATTTGTTACCCTACGGATCTTGTTACGCTTTTGATTTTTCTATGATAAAGTCACTGTTCCGATGGAGCGCTAGTTTACTGTATAGTGAGCTTTCAGCAGGGTGAGTGGATGAAGTTGCATTAGTATAGCAGAGGTTGGTAAATTCCGGACAAATGGCCAGGTAAAGTAAGTAAATCGCCAGCCGTACGCCATAACGGCGCTTTGCTGCCACGCGACCACCACCAGTCGCGCGTGGGCTGAATATACCGCGAGGACGACCGCCCCTACGCGGATTCGAACCGGTGACCTTGTGGTTGCAAAGCAGACTCGCATACCACTAGGCCACCAGTCCAAAGTATTTCTCCCTTACCGGCAGAAGCCTCGAAGTGCGAGCATTTCGAACAACTTCCTCGAGTTTCAAGGTTACCCAGCTTCAGCTCATAATTCGGAAGTTGTGCTCCTGGACGTAGTGGGGTTCTAACAAGCCAAAGTTCCCCACAATTGCACTCTATGCTTGGCTGATTTAACTATCTTTGTTTTCCTAAAGTGGATCATTGCATTCCAATAGCTTATCCAACTGCACATAATTGCAACCGCTAACTTGACTAGAAACGAGAACATGTTGAACGAAGTGAAAAAAAATAATTCCAGTTTTATCTGGTTCCGCACTAGTGACCACTTTAATTATTAGCTATTTTCATCCCATAACTTTTGATAGGTTTTTGCCTATCCACCAGACCGTTGCAAGTACGTGTATGATAAATGCAGAGCGTTATCGGCATCTAGAATTGCGCAAGTCACAAATGAATCGCAGCCAGGCAGAGTAGGTTTGTACACATAAGAGTTGACATTGAAAAAATTAACAGAATATAGTCGGCTCTAGGGAATCCTCCTTATCAGTATTCGAAGCAAAATTAATACGACAGGAGAACAGCTATATGTAGGAGATTTTGTTCATTTGAGGAAATGTGGCTCTTCGCGTTTCACTCATGTGCATTCTCGCTCTTCTATGGCCTTCCTTATGACGATGTTCAGTTGTTACATGAGCCGTCGATTTCGGACTCAATTTGTTTAACTTGGTTTTCTCTTCCTATCCGTCCTAAATGTTTTTGGTCCATGAACTGCGTTGTTGTAATATTTAGCAATATTGCTCATTTGAGCCGCTATTCTATCAGCTAATATTTTTCGAGAGCAAGTTGTGCACTCATCTCACACCCAATGTTAGTAAAGAACTCTCCATCATTAAAAAATTATATTGAACATAAAAATAACTTATGCAGCAACCTGTCTCTAATTGATGCCAGTGTGTTTTGGAATGAAGTGCTTTTTCATGGATATCTTATTTCGTTTGATCCCCCATACATTTTCGACCTCCTGAACTGACTTACTAGCTCAAGATACATCGGGTACCTCACGCACTTCGATAGGAAGTCGTTCAAAGGACGGGTATTTGGACAGCCTAATATACGGGAGCCAATATATTTTTCCTAACTAGCCACTATTTTGCCGCGTATTCATGTGAATTGTATTTAGGTTTAAGTTATGTAATATCCGTATATATATATGTATATATATCTCGGTTCAGTGTCACAAAACTTAAAAGACACACCACCCACAAACATAACGTGTAGGTTGGTGCCGGATAACGAATTGCAAAGTGGACAATTGCTGAAAACCTGTGCAGGGATGTAAATCACAGCAGAAAGAGGCAAGGTCGAACGTGCAAAAAACACCTAGACATGGAGAGTTAGTCCACGGTGTTTTGAGATGAACAAAGCTTCGTTGCGTTAAGCACGTGGGACATTTAATATCCCATCACGAGATAAGGGGCTTTCACCCAGGCCATTCTCTAGCCTGACAAAATTGTCTTGGGGAACAATTCTTCTTTCCCATGTCAGAGGGAGACAATGATTCATGTCATGTAGCAAAAGGTACCAAGAACTGATATAGTACTTTTGGTTAGCATGGTGCATCATCTTGATACCCCGGAACAAAACCGAAATAAACATGATAACACAGGGTAGATAACTGATCGAGTAATGGGACCATCATACTTCTTCCAAAAAATCGACAGTGGCTTCGTCAGGAACACATAACAACTGGAGACGAGTAGAGACACATTGTAATTTTACTCCCATCCAAACGACGAATAGATCACGAAAAGAAGCAAATAAATCTTTGTGTGCTTCCAGTTTTCGCCCACGATATCCGTTCTTGCTGGGTTGAAATGATTACCTCGAAAACAGGAAGAATACACACTTAGTTTAGAATAGGTTTACGGCCATAAACACACAAGAAAACCATCGTCGGTTAGGGGTTTTGAAGGTATACAACGTCAATTACATGCGACGGCGACTATCGGGAGGTTTATTGCCATGTAAACACGGGTGCACAGTCATTGTGCTGACATGCGTACTGTAGTAGTGGTCGACAATCGCGGTGCTACCGCTGCTAGTGAGATAATTTACGAAACGCGCAGCTACTACAAATACACTCATTTCAAACGAAGACAACACACCACGTTAGGGAAAACAGGATAAACAACATTTCCGGTGCTGCCTCGATCGGGGCAAAAGACTGGGCCGTCAAAGGCTATTGATCTGTTATTAGGCTTTTGCACACAGATTCCCATATTTGCGCCAGAATGTGATCGATTGAATCCCTCGACTGGAACAACCTCATGTTGCAGAGAAGCACACACATGCTGATAGCCTTCTTCATGTAGGTACACAGTGCAAAGGGTGCAACAGGAGTAGCCAACTGTCGCTGGATTGAAAAGGAACCAGGTACACATCTGTCTCCGATACCGGAAGGAACTGTGTCTATTTTTAAACTACGTCATGTAATAGCACACAGGACGACGTTGGTCTGCCAAATTCAGAAGAACGTAATACTAACAAGATGAATAAATGTGGCATTTAGGCGCGCTGCCAATAGGAAAATTTGGGACTTACATGATTTAGCTGTAACACGCATTGGTTCGATGCCGGATAAGGTTGTCCATCAGTGTGTCTTTTAATTGACAGAAATAACTTCACCCGTCGCTCCGGACACTGCACTCTGTGTTACCACATGGGTCAGAGAAGCGTCTGCAATCCGCTAACTTTGAACACTCAGTGGCTAAACACGCCGGTACCAAATTAAAACCCCTAGTAAATCTTAAATCTTTTCAGTCACAGCAAGTAATTAATGAACGCGTTACAAGTGCCACGGATTGTTACTGTTCAGAAAGGCATCGGCAGGCTAACCTATCTAAAGTAGCTATGCGTTGGTGATGTCTAGTATGTGTGAGTTTTGCGGAATTCGGCTAACCCCGAAGCAACATATTTTACAGCACCAGTTAAAAGAGCTATTGCAGCGGTTTGTTTAATTACTGTTTTAGGCATTTTAGCTGAGGTAGTCCAAGATTCACCTGCAGTAATTGAGCATTTAATTAACGCGAACACTGTTCTAGTTCGCTTATTGTCTGCTTGATATAGCCTGGAGTGATGGTCTCGTAGTTTGTGGAATTAAGTGCAAGACAGTGAACGTACTCCAGAAACAGTAAAGTCAGGATGCCACATACGTGGCAGCAATGGGCAAAGACCAGAGCAGTACAAGGAACGATAGATAAACAAGTATGGATAAGCAAGTGAGGATTAAAAGTTATCGTTTTCTGGTGTCAATTTAGGAAATAAAACCCGATGTAAAATGAAGAGCACTTTGGTGTACCCACTATGGTTTCCGCATTGAAACATGCGTAAATGAGTCTAGATTAACATATGATGATAGGCGCAAATCCAGCCGGTTGGAATTTTGGAGACAGCGTTTGGTCGCGTTAGGTAGCTTTCGAATAACACAAGGAAATGCGATTGGAACAATGGTTCTACAAGTCATCTTTTAATTATCGTTAGTTTGGAGACAGAGTCAACATACATTGGAATAGTGCTTCTCGGATGAAGAAAAAATTTCGAGTGTACTCCAAAAGGCTACCTTGTATTGTCAGCTACAATTGATGAACTGAGGTCTTTGTGAAAGTTCAGCCCCAGAAACGGAAGTAAATGAGGTTTTGGTTCTTCCGAATCTAGTTGACCATTATTGGCTACATCCACAAGCGCTTATATCAACTACCGTACATTTCTAGAAACCAATTTAATTTGGTATGGTAGATGGACGAGGACCCTAAAGTTACTGGATGCTCTTTGCGGATGTGTCCTGAGAGAAACATCATAATGTTACTTCTACCGTAGAAACGCATAGATGGCGTACTCTACCTGCGGTTAGATAGAGGCATATGACATTTGTGGGAAGACTGAAGGGTCAAATGGTCGAATGCAAAGATAAGTAGACCGAGGTGTTTTTTCCTAATTCCCGGCGCCTTCTAGGAATGCTTCGAGCAGCCGGGATCTTCCTGGACCAGTATTTTAGGATGGCTATTATGTGGATTCTGCCGTAAGGTTTATTCTCCTAAATTATACACGCTAACTGGCAGATGACGCAAGTGAAGCCCATTGCGTTTCATAGAGTTAAACTTGAGAACGTTCCTCGCTGACCACTAGTGAAAGCAATCCGGGTTACATCAGAGGAAATTTATTATTTGCTTGTCAGATCTTATCGTTTTCCGCAAAAATCATGAAATTTGACGCAATACTGGACCAACGCCGAGCCTGCTTGATCATTGATGTTCGTTCTACGGTGGAAACATTCCCGAGCACAGCAGCATCATGTAAAGGTAATCGTATCATTACAAGTAACGATCAATGATTCTAAGGATTGAGAAAAGATGTCGGAAGGTACTATGACCATAATTCATTCATGCACTCGTAACAAGTCTAATTGTCCATCATATATCATACCAAATTATCCAAGGAGAATAGGACACCATACCTACTAAAAACACAACTTTGAACATAGGGAAAATTCAGTCAACGGCAGGGGTCACTAGTTAGATGCGTAAAATATTGTCTACAAGAAATCAGCTAAGTCGAATTATGATAGTTGTGATAAAACTTACAAAGCAGGGTAATGCAGTGGGAAGAATCGCTCAAAAATACGTCATTACACGCTCCAAATTTTTCATAAAGAAGGTCGGATAACTTGTTAATGTATCCACTGATTTGGGAGCTGCAAAGCGTAGATTGTCCGAGTTTTCTGTATGTTCTACTGAGAGCAACTAAGAGTGTATGAAGGGTGCTAATCATAGCCCACTGAATCTTTAAACACAAGCGAACTGTACCAAGGCAGGGAGGATATTTTTGATAACAGTGTTCCCCAAGCTCTACCAATTTAGACCAGAATATAATAATAAAAGAGACGGGTTCATAATTGATAGCGGAGTAATTTGGTACCGCAAGCATAAAACGTACTAGTCTGTTCCGCGCGTTTGATGCACTCACGCTCAATACCAACTGCATTGAAAAATATAATAAACGTGCAAAGGTTATTGCACCCGCTTCGTACTGGATGGCTCGGACCCATTTGGAAACCATTGGTAGAAATACAAAGAGCTAGTCCAAAAACGTGTTACTGAAATAGAGCAAACTAATATTGGATACGTTGCATCAAGTTGGACAACTGCAGATGATGCCCGACCCGCTCCCTAGAGGAGATCTTTGATTTTTCTGCGGGCTACAGAGTGGCATAAGGCTCTAGAGGTAAGACATTTATTTTATTAGTGAGACTTTTATTACTTGACTACAAAATTGTTTGTTTTACCCTCTAGGCGGCAATCGGTGCAACGTAACTTGGGCGTCGCTTGCGACTTTATAGGATATGGTCCGCAATCGGCACAAGCGGCGCGTTTACCGTCATGTTTCAGGCGGATTGCCGGATTAAATTGTATTTGATGCCGAGTTAGATGCACAGTAAGGGCTGATTATGATGCAAGATAGCGAAGGTTTCAAGATAGCTGCCTCCCCGATGCCGCCTTATATTCACATAGTGTTCAGCTTTTCTGAAAGAACGTTGACGAGTAGAGATGGGTGCCCTGGTTCTGAATGTGCTTAGGGCGTCTATATCTTTCACTTATTGCCTCTTCTCGCCGTCCAACTAAACTTTAATTTTTAGCTTGTTGTTGTGGTAGCAAAGCATCCGTAGAAATGGCTAGTGTTCTACTGCTGATATGTGTCACATCCGGAATTACAAAAGGCAAAGCGCATAGCCACTGGTTGTGAAGCAAAGTTTTCCCAACGGCGAGCTTGTTGAAGCGTTGTACGCCCAAATAGCTGCGATATAGAAGCAAATGTTGGTAGCTCAGGTTGTTTAGTTGAGTGGCTGATTGTTCGCTGAGCTCGGCAGGTTGACTGCAAACGTTTCGTCACCACTCGAGGTGACATCGTAAATGCGAGTGCAAAAGCCAAACAACTCCTGTCCGACACGACCACCTATCGTCCCAAAGATCAGGACCCTAGTACAAAACTGAGTACTCAAATCAACACAGCATTGAAGAAACTACAAGCAACGAGTGAGATTACCAAGCTGGAGCGATGGAACATGAAAGCTGAGGACACAAACATTGCAAGGTTCTATGAACTGCCAAAGGTACACAAAGACGGAGTCCCATTGCGTCCAATCGTCTCGTTGCTAGGAACCCCATCGTAAAATTGGCAAAATGCATGTGGAAGAAATTAAAACATCTAATTGCCGGCTCTGAACGAAGCACCATCAATGCTGAACAATTCCTCAACAAACTGAAGTGTGTTACAATAGAGGAAGATGAAATCATGCTGTCGTTTGATGTCACGGCGCTCTTCACGTCGATCAGGCACGAACTTGCAGAAGAAATCATGATGAAATTGCTTCGAAAGCAATCGAACACAATAAAAAACCTCAAACCGGAAAGCATATGGGAACTCTTGGAACTCTGCATGACTACTTATTTTTACTTTGATGGGCAAGTATACCAACAACTGAAAGGAACGCCCATGGGATCACCCATATCAGGACTTATTGCAGAAGCTGTGATGCAAAGACTGGAGAGCATCACAATACCGTTAATTAAACGAAAATTATGGATCTGGTACGTGGACGACACGTTTGTCGTCATCAAACGAGATTCCATGCAGAATACCCATGAGTTAATCAACAACACATTCCAGGATATCAAGTTCACAATTGAACTCGAAAAAGACAACCAGTTACCATTCTTAGATGTACTGGTCCATAGAAACACTGACGGAAAACTTTAGACACGTGTATATCGAAAGAAGACTCACACCGACCAAATATTAAACTACCACAGCAACCATCCCCTGAACCACTAGAAAAGCTGCATTCAAATCCTTTTCAATAGGGCCGAAACACACTGCAGCAAGACAGAATTGAGGAAGAAGGAAGATAACAACCTATACCGGGTATTGCGAAACAACAGTATCCAAGAAACTTCATCAGAAGAAGCCTAAAGAAGAGGGTGCGACAACAACAGCAGGAAAACATTGATAAACGAGTGGCACATCCTTACATCAAGGATGTATCTGAACTGAAGTCAAGATTGCTACGACCACATAGAATCTTGGTAGCCCACAAACCAACAGGTACTCTGCGAAGATTGCTTTCAAGACCGAAAGACAAAGTTAAACAAGGCAGTCAGAATGATGTCATCTACAAAATTAACTGCAAAGAGTGTGACAAACACTACATCTGACAAACCGGAAGGAAACTATCAACACGGATCAACGAACACAGAATGGCCATACGTAGACACGACCCGCATTCATTAGTTTCCATGCATGTAGACCAAGAAGGCCACCACTTCGATCTAGAGAACGCTAAGATTCTAGCCCGTGGAAATTCGAGGCAAGCTAGACAATTCTTGGTGGCATGGTATTCTACCGACAGTTCAATAAACCGACATGTTGAAATAGATGCTATATATACGGCATTACGAATGAAAGATCACCGAATTACTAGAAGAAATCTAACGGAAAAGAGCGCTAGACTACTGCATCAAACGACGACAAGCGAAGAGTCCCACGCGCGTACACTACGATGTGAGAATCAGAGATCGATTTCTATGGTCATGTGCTCGTCGAACAATCCAAACTCAGAGTAGCGGCTAGGAGATTGATCACTCACACTCACCAACGCCTCGTACGCGCCACACTGCTAAATACACTCGCACTTACGATGTCACCTCGAGTGGTGACGAAACGTTTGCAGTCAACCTGCCGAGCTCAGCAAACAATCAGCCAATCAAGTTTCACTCTGTTGGGATGCGACTAAAATTATTAAAATAACATAAAGTAGCCAAAGTGTTTGATCTATTCAATTAATAACTGCGTTAAAACAGAAGGTATTTTCCCACGGTCTTATATTTTAAAACTTTGCCTTGATAGCTCTCGGTGTTCTAACTTGCTTCCGTGCCTTAACTCCTCAAATTGTGTTTTAAAAGCAACGCTTATTCGTATGCTTTGCAAGTTTCTGCATTGCATCATTATTACTTGAGAATGAATTAGCGCAAATTTTAGGTCTGTAGTTGATATTAGTATTTGGATGTTGATTTTTAATTGTTGTTGTTAATGTTTAAGATCAAATGTGACGCAGATTCTCTCACTGCCAAGCTTTATTATTGTATATAGTTGTTTTTTAAATCCGAAAGCAACGATCACAATAACAAAAGGAACAGGTTAATATAATCAAGTTCGTTGATTTTTAACATCCTAAGCCCACTTCGGTTATTTTCTGGAAATATAAGTTAATTTCCTTTTTCGATGGTTCGGGCGCGGAATCTCTACTTTCCGCATCTAACTGGGGCTCGTACTGACATTCCACAAACTGTAGACACCGCATAAATTATTCCGGCATTGGTCCAATTTTTACTTTTCAGTGTGTGAAAAGCAAACTTAGCATTCTGCGGTTGGGAACTATAATGATTTCATAATTACCTTCGGCTTGCAAATTGTTTGCAATTAAAATATTTTGCCACCACATTATATTTCTTTGAGGTATCTGAGCGAAGCAACCAGTCAATAGTTTAAAAGTTCAGCTGTCACAGTGATCGAATTATATGTCTGCTTCATTTTAGCGTGATTTACGTTCGGGTCATCAATAATAATCGTGCATTTCTTACAGCAATCCACAAGTTTTATGTTGTCCTCAGACTAATACATTACACACAGCTGTAATAATAATAGTACCAATATCCTTTATTGATGAGAAAGAAATTACCTATGGTAGCACAGATCAGTTTATAGGAATTTGCCTATACTGTTGTATGATCGATATGCACAGCGGGGTAGTTATTTATGCATTTCATGTAATTAGGTTCTGGTGGACAGTTGAAAAGTAATCCTAGATTATGGGGCGAGTTCCTTTTGTAGAAAATTACGCCGTTACGAAAATGTGTTTTAATATTACAGAACATCAATTGGCCAATAATTCAACCTAAAGGACTTTAATTAAGTTTTGGTAGCTATTAAGATATGGCTCAAATTTGCTAGCGGAGTTAATTGCCAATCACACCAAGCCTTACATTGTAAAGGAAATTAATTTCCTTCAAGGTATACCGATATAATCAACGGTATCAAAGTCTGTGTTTCTCCGGGAATGAAAAATCAAAAACTTGGCAGACTTTCTGACTTTGGTAATCCACTTGCCACGTATACAGACATAGCAAAAATTACCGCTTCGTCGTATTTTCCATGAGCCTGTTCCAAGATTTAGACTACGGTACTACGCCTCAGTATTCTATCGATTGCATACAGCGCTTGCCACATCGAAGGTAAATACACTAGGCAATTTCGTACGAAATTAATCCACTTCTAAATTTAGAGAAAATTGATAAATGAAATTGAAAACCATACTACTACGCTAACTCCTATTAACAACCCATTGCTTGACAGGTGTGTAAAATGACTGACCTGCTTGGATAAGTATTATTGCGCTGATATCCCGGTGTGCGTAATTAATACTTCAACATCCCTAGCAGAAACCAAACCTATTAACATCTGAAATGTTTACAAACTGATAATGAGTTATACGAAATCTTATCTAGAAGTGATTATCGTCAGCTCCACAGCATCACAGCCGTAAGCCGTTTATTTCGCTCGTATTACAAAGTCATTCTGTAAGAATGGAATCACAAGTTTGCTGGCATCTGTCTTCCGTTGTCAGTCAAGACAAGGAAGATTAGAACAGTTGCGCGCCCTCTCTAAAATTCCAGTGTAGTTCTTTTTGATAAAGAGCCTTTTAAATCTGGTTTCTATTTGTCAATATGTGATAAATGACAAGGCACCGAATACAAGTTTCTAGGCGTCGTCATTCACAGCCCTGCATGGAAACGGAAAATCCGCGCATGGAAAGTGTAACGTTCGCGGTTTATTGGCAATTAAACGGCAGGTTCGCCTGTTGGTAATTCCTCCGCCATATCACATACATAACGCACGCTGTCTTCAAATGTGCATTGTTAAAAAATTACATACTTTCTCGCCGCCCTTATCAATGGAAACCTATATGTAATATCCCCTGACACAAGGGATTAGAAAACAATCCCTCAGACTCTAAACCAGCCTGAAGTGGACAATAGTTTTGGCCATTGAATGCCACTTATCAAGACCAGGTTTCTTCAAACAGATACGCTGATACATCCGTAAATGTTGCATGACTATGAATTACCTTTTGTGTCTGAGTTTAAAGCAGAGTTGGTAGTGCTTCACCCTCATTTGATGTGTCATATTGTTTCTAAGGCACGGCATAGTAAGGATCAACGTTCGTTAGATGCATTCGCAACTTCCGCTGATAGCGCGGCTTCTCCCATAGCTGATAACATCATTCGACTTCGGTGTTTCAACTGAAAGCAGTATTCTTTGCATCTTCAACCACCATGCTTCAAAGCAATTCTTTTACCTTTCCTCGAATCATCTAATCCCTATATGCTCGATTATTTTTTTCCAAATTTGGTAATCATATAAACAGTTTCCCCGGTATAACTAGAGGTTTCGTTCACAGCGGTGTTCATACCGTTTGAATAAGGAAATTAAGCAATATTTAATATCCAGTTGCGGAAGACAGGGTTTGTTAACACAGTAGCCGCAAATCAGTGTTGATATGGTGGTGACATGATAATTTTAGAAAATTTGTCATAATGTTAACCGATATGTCCGTTTTTTCACTTATATTCCTAACGGAACAGACAGGGAATAACACATTTCATCCGCTTAAGTTGCGTTGCCGGCGATGGAATGGACTAATGCCCATGATTACAGTGTTAATGTGTTGAAATTGATCACATCATTGTGACTCGCTCTATAAACTGTTTTTATGTTTCGCAATCGATGGTCAAAATTACCTAAAATTGACTCCTAAAATTAGTCATCTAATGGTTTGAGAGAAAAGCTGCTTACTGTAACTCGGTAGCCAGAGCGGTTGTGATTTTGGCTGACATGACTAACGTCGCCCGGGTTGCAGTGCCTATTTCGTGTGACATATGAGGTCAAATCAATTTTCCGGTGCCAAAATTATGCTCTCAATATACCTAATATTTTACAATTAAGCTACGCAGATTTCAAACGGCTGGTAACATCTGTCATCAATCACACAATACTATTCTATCCCTTTTTATTATGAACCATCCGGAATTATACAGAAAAATGACTAGAAATTTTAATATAAAATATTTGGTTCTGAGTTATACATTATCAAACTTAGTCTAGAACGAATGCCTAAATTGGAGATCATCTAACGCCATTCGTATTTAATTTTGCAAATTGCGTGAACATATAGCAAAAACTTGTTATATTTTGTTATATTGCACTAAAAGTATTTAGTCGGTACAGTACTAAGTGGTATCCCTGAGATACATTTTAAGACATATGCACACTTCTGTAGCCTGTAATAGCAGTAGTTATTTTTTAAAACACATACTCTGCCGCTTAGTTTTTTCTGAATTCTGACTCACCAAATTAATACTTTGTTAATTAAAATTGCGAAAATCCAGACACTCGGAGCTATGCATGTAAATAAACTGATTGCGCTACGCGACCATTATGAATATTGATGCACCGATTCCCTAACTAATTCATAGGTATATCTATTCATATTGAATATTGAGCTAAGCCTAATAAAGTTTCGATCTATTTGTATTTAGACCTATCACATTTTAGTAAACAAGATTATTCAATATATGAGACGGCTTGCCAAAGAAGTAACAAAACTTGTCATGTGAAGCCGGTTGATACTGCCAAAGGAAGGCACTTGTTTGTGTGATAGACTCTTAATCGTGTAAAATATAAGAAATTTTTCAGTATAACTAGTCCTTCACAAATTATTTTATTCTGATTCATTGTGATTTGGTCTGTCAATCCTTAACCGAATGATGTACATATGACTGCAAATTTAATCGAAACATTTACTAGGACGGATTCCATCCTGTTAACGCATATGTGTTTTCGGCGTCCCCTTGTTTTGCACTAGTGCAGCCAATGTGTTCCGTGTGATTATATTAAGTGCTACGAACGCTGAGTTGCGAAGA